>VXAD01008715.1:1366607-1621885 GCA_013399195.1 Dicrurus megarhynchus
CGGGCGGGGGTCCCGAGTCACGGGGCGGGCGGGGGGCGGTGTGTGAGAGGTGGCGGGGGTCCCGCCAGGGGGCGCCCTCAACCACCGCCCTCCCCTCACAGACCGTGAGCCTCGGCCGTGAGGTGGAGGGTGCTGGCAGGAGGGAGCATAGAATACCCAGGGTTAGAAGGGACCTCTGGAGATCATCCAGTCCAGTCGCCCGGAGCAGGTGACACAGGAGTGACAAACCACAGCAGGTGGGTTTGGAATGTCTCCAGAGACTCCACGCCCCCACTGGGCAGCCTGTTGCAGTGCTCTGCCACTCCTAGTGTGGAGAAGTTCTTCCTCGTGTTGAGGGGAAGCTTAATGTGTTTCAGTTTATGGCCATTCCTCTTTGTCCTGTCACTGGGCACCACTGAAAAGAGTCTGGCATCATTCTCTTGGCACCCACCTTTGAGATATTTGCATGGATTGATGAGCTCCCATCTGAGACTCATCTTCTCCAGACTGAACAGGTCCAGCTCCCGCAGTTTCTCCTCATGAGAGAGATGGTCCAGACCCCTCAACCTTTTTGTAGCCTCCACTGGACCCACTCCAGTAGTTCCTTATCTTCATTGTACTGAGGAACTGTCCAGTGGGACAGTTGCTGTCCAGAAGAGTAGATTCCCCTGTTTCTCAAGGCAGACCCTAACATAAAAGCCATCATTTTGCACGTGAACACCAAGTTGTGCCACATAATATGTCGAGCTGGCAGCCCCTGACACTGCTGGTGAGTTTCTCCCACCAACAATAGCTTTTCCCTGTGGTAAATGAGGTGAGAAATACAGATTTTTGCACATTACCAACAGCTGTAGTGCATGGTAAGGTTTAAAACCACACAGGTCAAGGGCAGAGGGGTCCCTGACCCTCCTCACTTCCCTCTCTTGCAGAGTCCGTGTCTCAGTGGCGGGACGAAGGCCGTATTGCTGTCTGGCTCCGTGTCCCCATCCTCCAGAGCAGCCTCGTGGCGGTCGCTGCTTCCCAAGGCTTTGCTTTCCACCACGCCGAGCAGGGCTCGTCCACCCTGACGCTGTGGCTGGGAGAGGGGCCCAGCAGGCTGCCGGGGTTCGCCACACACCAGCTGGGGGTTGCAGGTGAGTTACAGAAGTGGTTGCACCCACAGAAAGTCTTGAAGGAGCCCTTAGGAGCAGGTTCAGTGGGAACTGTTCCTCTGTACAACCAGCACGTGGAAATCAGCTGCCTCCTGCATTTTAAAATGAAAAAGTAACCACCAACTTAGAGAAAAAAGCACTTCTCTGCTCTGTGTGTTTAATATGTGTATCTGCCTAAACTATGCTCAAGTTAATGTCTGTAAATGGGGAAAACGTGACCCAAGAGGATTGTTCAAAAGCTAAAGCAACTATTAGACTAAATTGCAGTGGCCTGAAAGCTGATCTAAGCTGTGCCTAAAAGTCTTCAACCATATATTTTACAAAAAAAAACCAAACACCATGGTCTTAATCCATCTAGACCTCCCACAACCACAGTTGGAAAGTTGTTCCATAACTGAAAAAATTCCAAGGAACTAGACAAGTTTTCCCTTTTTAATTTTTTCATATAGCACAGTACGAGGGACTGATGATGAGCCAAAAATACTGTCAGCTTGAAGTCAGTTTCACCAAATTCGAGTGGTTTTGCCCTCTCACTCCGCCGAGTTCCACAGATCTGCCATTACTTATCCCATCACCCAGTAATCTGTAATTGGAGGTTGGCTTGGACCCCTCATGGACTGGGTAAGGGTTACATTAACACACAGAAATCACAAGTCTGGGGAGAGCAAATCTCTCCAGTTAAAACCCTGACTTGTTTGTCCTTGGCTCACAGGGACTGTGTGGGATGTTATTTCTTCACCAAGTGGCGTTAGGGCCCATAAACAGCAATTTGAAAAATCTAGTTAGGAAGAACTCACAAAAGATGGTTTGTTCTGTGTAGCAGCAGGTCAGGTGAAAGGAAGTTTGGGGAAAAAATCCCTTGAATTACAAAACAGTGCTACTGCCACCGGTAGTCTTCTTCCAAGACCAGCAGAGGGCACGGTGGATGCTGAAGGCGTACTTGGAGTTTGTCAATGGACATGTTGGAGCATGTTTTCCTGAGGTATGGAAACCTCACCATTAAAATATGTGGCATTAAACTGAAACAGGACAGTGCATTCTACTCACAAATTACTCCTTGTGTTATTCCTTGTGAGCAGACCTGACTGAGAGGTTTTCTGAAGTAGAACTTGAACAGCTGAAAGTGCTGCTTGAAAGGAGCTCATGTAAGAGATGAGTTGTGACCCCAGTGGGCATCAGAAAGGACTAGAAGAAAAATCATAATTCTGAAAGACTCACAAATAAACATTTAAAAATGTATTTTCACAGCATAATTTGCAGTTGTGCTTCAAAACACTTTGCACTCTGCAAGTAGGAGAAAACTTAAAAGTTTGGTAAGTGCGGGTATATGGATTTCATAATTTATTGTACGGGTTTTAAAATTGCCCAACATATAATGTATGTGTTCTTTGCTACCATTTTTCAAACCTGTACGCTTTTATTCATTATTTGGAATTTCGTTAAAGGAGGTAAATACTTAAGGAAAGCATTTTACGCAGGGAAACAAGTGTGAAATAATGACTGTTATATGGGGTTTTTTTCCTTTGTTCCACTCACTGTCAGTGGATCTGGAACACATCCCAAAAACACGCTAAGCGGTGTGGATACCACCTGGTAGGTTTATTTCATTGTCTTTGTTCTTTAGGAGGGAGACCCTGGGTAGTGGAAAGGCTCCATTCTATTTTTAATTCATTTTATAGAAATAATAAATTATTTAAATATGTCTATTGGGGAGGGGGTCAATCACAAGGCATTTTTATTTCCTAACCAAAAAGTATTTTAGAACGTGTCTGCAGTAAATAAAAGCAATTTGCTGGTGAGAGTCTCTATGCCAAAGCTGTGGCCAGTCAGTGAAATGCAGGACTCAGTCCTCCGAGCATCCTGGAAATGAAAAGCAGAGATGTGGAGAGTGCTTGGCTGCAGGAAGCCAGCACAGGGAACAGGTAGCAAGTCTCATTGCCAAGTAGACCAGCAGCTGGTTTTCCTCCTGTCTGGAGTTTCCCACGCAGCAAACACAGCACAGCCAGGGCTTGTGCCTCAGGACCATCCAGCCAAGCGATGACAAAGGTGTGAATAAGCAAGGTCAGGTCATGTTGTACCAGACTGGATGAGAGTGGCCAAGCAGAGAGTAGCAAACGTTACTCATTGGGCTTGGCCATTATTGTTTAGAAATAGTGGAATGTGTGATGTGTCTTCCAGCTAAGTTACTGCATCCGTTTGTAGGCGGCAGGATTTTCCACATGTGTAAAGATACAGAGGAGTCTCTGGTGTGTGAAGTGATTAACATGTTTTTAAAATTTCCAAAATTCTCCACCTCCGAGGAGGATGTGGCCTGCCATCCAGAGAGTGACATGTTTGTAAATATGCCACGTACCTGGCATGAGAGGACAGGCTGAGGAAGGAAAGTAAAAGGAGAGGAAGAAAAGTAAAAAGCATTTTCTTCCCCCTCTCATGCACTACAAGCCTTACAACACAGGTGTTACTTGCATTGCTACCACCTTAATCCACTTGTTGAAACAAGGGCCTTGGAGTTGAAGGACTCTGGGAAGGAGGGTCTTCACACACAGAGGATCATCAGCCTTGGCCAGTCCTGTTACTTAAGGAGCAGCGCATTACTGTGAAACTGCACAGGAAGATGGAGGTAGATAGGTTTGGTAAGTCACTTATCGAAAGTGACTTAAAAGTAGTTCCCAAGTTGTTTTGCAAATACCTACTCCTGTCTGCTAATGTTTACAGTGCAGGTAGTTGTCTGCACTCATTCTGTGGTTGGCAAGTGCTTCTCAACACTGAACATCTTTGCATGGATTTTTACATCAGTCATAAGTAAAACAGGTAGGATGAAGATATTTTTCCCGTCCATTACTCGTTATCTGGAGTTGGCTAAGGGATTTTTTTTTAAATGCTTTTCTTACCTGTTTCCCAAAAGAGAACATTCAAAACCAAGTGGTGTTGTAATAGTGATTACTTGGTTGGGTTGCAAGTATAAACCTTTCCAGAAAGTCATAGTGGCACAAAAGTCATCGTGGCACTAGATGATTCAAAGCTCCAGGTGCCACATTTGTAGCAGGAGGGAGAGTGTTAAAAACCACACTTCAGGGCCTGCAGTCAAGCTCTGATCTCACTGATCACCAGGTGTGGTCCAGTGAGGGAACATGATACCAGACAGCAAACCCTGCTAGTGTGTTTTCTTTCTTCCTGCTCTGGATTTGGGTATCCTCTAGCAGAGATTCTGATCACCTCCCTGGCAATTTCACTGCCAAAAATTACATGCACAGGCTTCAATTTTGGGGGAACAGAGGAGAGCAAACACACTTTCTGATTCAAATGGCAGTTTCCAGCCTTCACCAGCCCTCTGTGATCTCAGCAAACCCTTTGGCTGAGGAATGACTTTTCTAGAAGACAAATTCTCTAATCACAAAGTTCTTTCTGCTTTCCTTATGTTCCCTCTTTTAATCATTACAGTAGTTGAACTTGGACACTGCTAAATATTTACAGGAGGAATGAAATCATAAAGTCACAAGCCACGGGGAGGCAGATATGTGACTACCCTCTTAAAGCACGTCCTTTGACATATCTTGAAGGAAGACTGGTACTTCATCTTTGAAATATTCCTCCTACACATAACTCTGCCATGTATTATTAAAAAACAGAGGATGTTTTTAGTTGGACACTCACTCCTTAATAATTCCTTGCTGCGGATGTACTTCCCCATAGCATTTTAAATGCACATGTCATTACAGATGTGCCTGTATCCTCTTCCTCCGGCTGTAAAATGACATAAGCTTTTTTTTACCGTTAACCTCTAATTTGAAAGCCATGTATGACTGATGTGGAAAAGATCCTGGTAAGCTGCACCACAGCACTCGTCCTGCTCACCACAGCACTCTTTAAAATCTGAGAAAAATACCTGTTTTAAGGGAAGGACATTTTTAAAGTATGACCAGTGAGCATGACATAATTAAACATGAAAGCACTTGGAGTTCAGAAAGTAGGAAAACTTGTAATCTGAGGGAGAAAGTCATGGGCTGAGCATGAGGACATAAGGAAAAGCAGCACTTCTCAGTCAGACTGGCTTCTTTGTCAAGTGAAAGTGTCACTTTTCCACTTGGAAGCAACACATTTTGCTTAAGAAGTTTACTCAGATTACAGCGCAGTTCCTGTCATGAGTTGTTAGCTGGGTACTGCGAGTTCGGAGATAGTCACACAGCTGAACATTATCTGTACAGTCAGCCCAAAGTACTAAACTTGGTGTGTTAACTAGCCCAAAAACACTCAAATCTTCACTACAGCAGGTGGGGGGTTTGTCATGAATTTCACTGGAGAAAAGTTCGTCCCCCTTAAGGGTGGCTTCTCAGCCAGAGTCACTGGAAAATTCTGTTATTTGAGGAAGATTACAGGCACGTCTCTGCTGAAGCGAGCAGCTTTGCCAGATTGTTTGGGTAACCTCTTGATCTTGCATTCTTTAGTTCTGATATTAACACAAGCAAGTTTTTTTTTCTCATTTCTTGTCTAATCTGGAACTTAAATGTTGTAATTTGTTATCTTGGTACTGCCAACTTTGAATTTTTATATGGGATACTTAACCTTTTTCTGATATTTTATTGTGCATCCATTTTCCACTGACAAACCACTCTGTGATTCCTCCATACGAACCTTCTTAACTGTACATGTTATCATTAGGGGTTTGTTAATGCTTTATCAAAATATGTTAAATTTTGGTTGTTAGGATTGAACATAGTTGTCGAAATGCTTAATCTTTTTCAATATTCTTTCTATACCAGGTGCTGTTCTAGATGAAAGGACTGGAAAGGTGTTGGTTGTACAAGACAGAAATAAGGTATGTTTGTTACAGGATTATAAAATAGAGAAGTTCATTTAGATAAGCCTATTCTGTAGTATAAAACAAAATACATGTTTCTTTTTATTCCACTCCAGAATTGTGATAGTTAAAAGTTACTCCCTTTTACAAGTGTCTTAAACACATCTATCAACAGATTACTGTATTCCATTTTAAGGGAAAAACAAACAACTCTAAAAATCAACAGCTTTGTTATAAATTAGAACTGGTGATTGATTCAGCAGAACTAAGTATCCTTCCTGCTTTGAGTTTTCTATTTTCTCCTGTAACTGACCCAGGAGTCCCTGATCTTGTGTTTGGATCCATGAAGACCTCTGGAAAACCCCCATGGCTTGAAACAGATTTTGAGAGAAGGATTCTGATTTGGTTCGGTTTCCAAAATTCCAGGCATATCTGTGGCTTTAAACAAGCAGTGGCTTGGTTGGCCGTGACCTGGAGACCACCTTAGTCCAGCAGGTGTAAAGATCTTTAATTCCTCACACACGGAAGCGTTCGCCCTCACTACAGAGAATGCCAGACCAGAGCAGTGCTGTGGTGAGGGTGGCTCGTGTGATGTGGCTTGAGGTCACCAAGCATCAATCACTGAAATGTCTTCCAGCCCCTACCAGGCTAACCCAGGTTTTAATTCAGCTGCTGCAGAAAGCTCTCTGGCTCACTGGCAGCTGCCTGTGCTACTCCAGTTGAGACATTTAGCCTCCATTATGCTTTCATTTGCAAGTTAAAGTGTCTCTAGGAGAGTGAGATTAATGCAGTTTTAACATGAAACAATCAAAACCTAGTTAGGTAGACTGAAATACACTTGGGTGTATCATTTGCATTTTACACACTTAAAACTGTGCCAGTCACTGGCTGCATTCTCCTGTCTGTCCTGAAATAGCTACTAAGACATTTCTCCTCAGGACCCGAAGGATCAGTTCATTAGTAACTACAACACAGATAATGAACTTCAGTGAAAGGGTGCTTTCATAGGCAGGTTCAGTCATACCACATGTTGAGTTTCTAACACAAAAGACAAGGGTGTTTCTCTTCCTTTGAACTTGTCTCCTGTAATTGAAGATGTTTATTTTTCATTTTTGTATTTTATGTTTTTACTTACAATAAAATGTTGAGGACTTGTCTATTGCAGGACCTTCAGGCTTACATTCAGCAATTAAATTCATACCAATTAAAGCATAAACCTATCTCTCATGCTGTAGACTCCAGAAGTGGTTCCAGCTCCAGAGAATCTCCAGGGACACAACAGCTCATTGTAAACATTAGAAACACAACATTTATTTACCCTTTTATACACAAAAAACCAAAAATGTGCATGCTTACCTTTTAAGAAATATCTTAAACATATATCAAAGTAAAAAAACTTTAAAAATTCAAACAGCTGTTGTAATTTTAAGAGCTGTTTGGGTTTAATTGTGACAGGACAATTCCACAGCACACAAAGATTTCCAGGAACTAAAAGCAAATCTGAAAGCCAGTAGACAAATATATGTGTTTTCCATCTGCACTATTTTTAATCTATTACTTTAAATTCCTATCCAAGCCCTTTAAGAATGCCCAGGAAAAAAAAAATTTCCAATGTAGTCATTAGGACTTCAAATCACTGGAAAGCACACAGCTTCCCTGCTATGCTGCATAGACAAAAAAAGCTTGTTTGGGGCCAGTGTACCTTTTTACCACATTTAGTTCTAGGTGAAGGGTAACTTCTTCCTACATAAACTTTTAACAAGGAAAGAAATAAAAAAGTACACAGAAGTAAAGGTAAAGCCTACAAATCTTTATGCTCTTGCAATAGGTGCAGGGACTGGGACTCCTTTAGCAGTGTGAGTAACAACACCAAGCCTGCACTTCACGTTTTAATACTGAACTTTATTGCAATTCAATAAATGTTTCTATGCATAACTCACACACAAGCCCTCATTTGTTGTATTCCATGAAAATGACAAGTTACACTAAATGGTCATTACAGACACACAGAGACATCTTAAAGCCAGTGCAGTATAGAACAGTACAACTGTAATACCTGTTGGTAAGATTAAATATATATACATTTTTTAAAAGCCAAAACCATGGAAGTGGAATACATTAGTGATTAAATATAAGATTATATAGTTATAGCAGCTTATTTTTTTAATATTCAGCTACTCTATCTAGCAGCAACGTTGTCTAATGACTGTTAGAAAGTTTGTACTTTCAATCAGTAGGTGTTTTGTTCCAATAGTTCGTACAGACTGTAGCTGTCTCTGATCATCATGTTAGCAGGAATGAACAAGTTCCTACTCACTGATTTTTGTAAAATAACAATACTGCAACTTCAACAAAAAAAGTTGTGTTAATTGTCTCCTTCATATTAAAGAGTGCAACACAGGCTGACTATTTCATGAATGGGTTTTTTCTCCAATACAGACTGTAAACGCATGGAAATTTCCAGGAGGTCTGTCTAATCCAGGAGAAGACATTGGTAAATTCTAGGAGAACAGGTCAGACATCAACAGAGTTACAAAGACATGAATACCACTGAAATACAGGGTGACCCACCTTGCTCCTATGATGGATCGTTTCCTTGAATTAATGGTGAACAGATGGAGTGACACAACCCTGGGACCCTAATGGTAACAGCATTATGTTCAGGGCAAAGAAGTTTTGTATTTGTAACATTTACTCTTTTCCACACTTCCTTTTAAGTGCGTGCCTGAGGCCAACTAAGTTTCTGGAGGCTAGTCGGATATGCTGAAAAATGAGCTAGAAGTGCAGAGGATTAAGGTAATCCATATATAGCCCAAATAAAACTGAAACAGGGAGCTCTCAGCTCACACTGGAATCCAGGGCAGTGACCTCAGAGATGGGCTGAGCAAAAATTTCCAAACTCTCCCTTTTTACGTGCAAAACAGAAATAAATGCACTTGCTTCCCTTCCACCCCCCTCCACTTGATTTGTTTGGACTTAGTTTGGACTAAGAGCTCCTCGGCACAGGGCCAGTCTAAGTACAGGGCCTCAGTCTTGTGGGCACCTGCTCCCAACAGAGACATGAGGCACTCCTGTGGTAGGAAACAAGGCTGGTTTAAGGAAGCTTCTCATTTCTCTCCAACACACCACATGCTGATAATGAGCACTGCTGCAGTTTACCTTCACAGGTGAATGAACAAGGGTGTTTATGAAGAGAGAGAAAATCTGGCTTTTTTCTCCTCGTATCTCAACCCTTAAAATCATGATCCATAGGCTGGTTAATTCTTAAGCTGTCGAGCCCAGGTTTCCTGACTCTTCCATACCTTAGAAATACCTACTGTTTTAGCAGTCTCCCTACAACAACATGCGTTAGGGTTGTATTCCAGTTTTTATTTCAATACATGGAGAAAGTTCCTGGTTGTCAGGATATGGCTGAGTTTAGTTTTCATAACTCATGAGTCATGTTTTAAGTCTTTCTGTCAAACCTGATGATGGAAATCAAAACTATTTGCTGGACAATGCAATGTATTGGTGAAATGGATCTGTGTTTTCAAAAGAATCCCAAATGCCATGGCTGTTGTCTAGCCAGGCTCCTTCTCACTTCTACTGCCAGCAGCAAAAGGAATTTTGTACTCAAGGGAACAACAAAATGACAGCACTGGCATTCCAGTGGGATTCCCTGGAGGGATACTGCTGCTGAGTAAGCCAATGGCCATCCCTCACTCACCAGGTGAGACTGTGGCTGGAGCCTGGACTGAAAACCACCCAGGAGAAAAGTCTCTTACAGCTTCCCTCCTGCCACTTACAAACTACAGAATAATAAAAGTTATGATTCTTTGCATCACATCTTATATTACAAGAAGATATAAATTAGTGAAGCATACAATATAATAGAGCCTAGTTTTCCTTTTTCATTCTTACATCAAACCTTAAAAACTCAAGTCACTCAAGGGACTAAATTTTAAATTGCAATTAAAAATTGCAATTACAACACTTAAAATCCTTTGGTTACATGAAGTAACAACATGCATGGCTGCCTACTTAAATGAGTGCCAACTGACTCATGCAAGTAACACCAATAGTTTCATAATGCAGATTAAGCAAAGTGCACACATTTTTGTATTTGAATATTTCTGAAACTCCTGCCCTAGTGTTTCTTCTAGTTTAACTGTCATTAGATGTTTATATATATACACACACATTTAAATAAAAGGGAAACGGAAAATGGCACTTCATCTAAAAGCAAAGCTCAAAGCTTAAATGAAATCCCTAATTACTGCAATTTTCTTAACCACAGCCTGCCTCAACATTCCTCACAATCTCAGTTCACTTCTGTGTAATACAGCCCCCTGCCCACTAACAAAACCACCTGCCAAAGGGAGTTACTGTTTCCAGTATCTGAAACTACCCCTGAAATGTCTATTTTGTTCCCCTCTGACATGCCAAGATGCAAGCTTCCATAGGATGGTGAATCTCTACGGGTCTTTTAAAATGCATTTGCTTTTGGAAGCAAGCCAGCACACATTTCTTACTGAAAATGAACTAACAGGAGCAGGTAACATTGCACAACAGTTCTATACATAGACCACTCAAACCAGACACGACCAGGAGGTTACATTAATTTGGGAAAAGCCAGTATTTAACCTACCAGTAGTTACCCCAGGCAAGTAGGATGTGACTTGACTACAATGAAACTGCAGACTTTGCAGAAATCAGTAAAATATTAAAAAAACTTCTTTTAGGCTCTTCAATTTAAGTTATTGAAGAGAAAAATAATCTCTCTGGAGGGAGGAGTTCTGGATGGATAGCTGTAATTGCAGCACGCAGACCCTGCAGACCCTTAAAGTTCCTGCTGCGTTTGTGGTGAGGAATGTTAGGACTGACCTCACTGTCTGGGGCACACAGAGTGCACATGTGCAGCACAGATGCAGCATGTTTCCTGCAGGAACAGGCTCTGCTGCACTGGTGCTGTGGCACATTTGAAATGTCACCAGACCCTTAAGGTACATCTTGAAAAGGACCTGGCACCACCTTTCACTTTCTGCAAACAGTTTTACCCATTTTGTTACCCCTTGGCATGAAAGTGCAGTGAAACTGATCTGACCAAGAGATCTGACACCAGTACAGGTGCTGCTGCACAGGGTCTGAACCTGAGACCGGGCAGGGGCAAGGAGAGGGCTGGGGATCCAAAGACAGTGCAGTGCTGTCTTGGATTAACCGATCAGCAGAGCCAGCAGCCATCAGTGTCCATTTCAAACCACACCCTGTACAGCATTACCAAAGTAATTCTGTAGGACATACACAGGAAAGGCACACAGCAATTACTTTTGTTTGGGGACCAAAAAATTAGCTTATCCTTGTGTTGGAAAAACAGACTTACATCCTGAAAACATTATGAAGCAAACAGAGAATGTGTTGAGTTAGAGGCTTTCCACCTTTCCAAAAGGTTTAAGGAGTGCTAAGTTACTCTCAAATGTATTGCAAGGATCGCTCTTTCCACCCAGGAGACACAGCAGTTCGAGAGGTTTTTGAAGAGACTGGCATCAAGTCAGAGTTCAAGTCCATCCTGAGCATCAGGCAGCAGCACGAACACCCCGGAGCCTTCGGGAAGTCGGACATGTACATCATCTGCCGCATGGAGCCCTCCTCCTTCCACATCAGCTTCTGCCAGCACGAGTGCCTCCGGTGCGAGTGGATGGACCTGGAGGAGCTGGCCAGGACGGAAAACGCCACTCCCATCACCAGCAACGTGGCCAAGCTCTTACTGTACGGGTACTGGGAAGGGTTTGATAGGATTGACATAACCATGAGGGAGTTCCCAGCTGTCTACACAGGCCTGTTCTACAAACTCTACCACAGGGAACTGCCCGAGTCCTACAGAAACATGACATCATAGCAACACATTTCACATTTCCTTATAGTAATAATTTAGAATTATTATTGCGGTGTTGCATATTAAAATTATCCATGGACTTCTTTTTAGGTAATTACTAGAAAGTAATTATTCTCTAATAAGCTAAGATATAAATTATTTTTAAAGGTAATGGTTGCCACGAGTGTGCATCAGGTTTGTTCTCTACTCCGTAAAGCAAGCATAAGGTAAATAAAATACATAGATACCTAGCAGAAAACAGAAGTGTTACTGATCCTGAAAATACATTCTCCAAGTCATTTTACCTCCACACACACTGGCACAGTGGGTTTAAAAAGCAATATAAAGACAGTATGAAACATTCAAGGTTTAATCTGTTATCTGCAAAAGTAGTTATAATATCAGCAAATAATTGCTTAGATTTTGCTACTTTGGAGAGGAGTAGGAAAGGCGACGTCTTTAGTGCTGTGTGGCACTGGTGTTCAGAATCTGCCATGGAAATCAGCTTTTAGCAGACATGGGAAGGAAAAGGATAGCTTTCTGTCCAGGTCCAGTTTTTGGTCCAGGTTTGTACTGTCCAGTTCTTTTCAGTGCCACGTACCAATCCGAGTATTTCCGTGACCGGTAAGTGTTATAGTTATTGGATTCCAAACGCTCAAAAAAGAAACATTCTTCTGTTGCGTATTTCTAAAAGGGAAAAGAAAACACATTATTGGTGTAGCACCACAAATCAATTCTTCACATTCAAGGGACTAACTTAGCAAGAATGTGAGCAGTACCTGTGGTTTTAAGAAATAGAGATTAACTGTTTCACGACTGAAGAAAGATACTTACTGTGAAAACACTGTTAAAAACACCTACAAGAAGAGGTTTTACCTATGGTTCATTTATTGTCTCTAACACAGATCAAGCAGCTTTTAATTTGCTTTTAGTATGTAATTCTTTGTTCTGATCAGAAAATGTATAAAGAAGCCTTTAAGAACAAAAACTTTAAGCAGAGTGTAGACAATTCAGTACAACTGCCCAAGCTGGAAATTCAGGCAGAGACACCATCAAAAAAGGGTGAAAAAAGAAAAGTCCTTATTTCTCCCCAAAGCATACGTGGTACCAGCGCCTTCCTACAGGACATTGTCAATGTAAACATTTTGACATAAAGCCCATCATTGAGGTGACAAATGGCAGTGCAGGCTTCATGAACTATGTATTCCTTAACATCTGCCAAAGGCGACATTTCAGGAGCTGGACTGCTTTCCAGCAAGAGCAGGATGCCAGCCACTGCACTGTCAGTCTCAGCACCTGGAAAAACTGGATATCTGTGGTTTTTTCCTTCAAATACACTTCAGTCCAGGCTGCATCCAGAGTGCTGATCTGGCAGCAGAAGCGTTCACAGCACCTCGTGAAACACCTGAACTCCACTAACTAAATGCAGGTTATTCTCACAAACATTATTGGAGCACAATTTTAATCTATAACATCAAAAGACAAGAATTTCCCTTCAAGCCAAGTTCCTGAAGTCTGGTAAAACCTGGCCGATCGCAGCAAAACCACATAAGCACAACAGAATGAACAGGTCATATCTTTAAATAACACATTATTTATCATAAAATACAAGTTAGTCAAAACTCTTCCTTTCATGGGAATTTTGGGAAATTTCTTCATTCAATGAAATAATCACATTTCATTCCATAAAGTGAAAATATTTCCTTCTTATAATAAACTGGAAAGTCAAAATAAGCCGTATCAGATGGGAAGTGTTTCAGTTTTTCCATCAAAAATCTGATGGAACAGATACATTTCTGCACAAATATTTTCAGTTAAAAGAGCATTTTCCAAGGGGAGGTTTTGACTATCTGCATTCATAACCAGCCATTTCCTCCAGTGGTAGAGAGCTCCTCTCCCCCATACTGAGTCTGTTAGAAAAGAGCATGAAAATGCTCCATAAAAGCTGCATCATCCAGGTTTCCAGACAAGAACACAACCCACTGCACCTCCACATAGATCACCAGGGTGAGCAGTGAGCAGGGCTGTGCAATAAATCATCGTGCAGAGCCCAGCTCAGAACAAACCCTGCAGCATGTCTCAACAAGTAATTACAAAAACATCCAACAAGACGAAAACCAGGCCTGAATAATAATTTGCAAACGTAGTTCCAAAGATGTTGATTTATTTGTAAAACAAGGACACTATGCAAATTGATCCTGGACACTGAAGAGTAATTAAAAAAACCCAGACATTAAAAAGGACAGAATAGCACTTGAGTGACTGATGGATTAGAGGACTAAATTATGTGTTTAGAAATTAAAGTTCCATAATGTTTTAAAAGAAATTTCAGCAGTGTTTCACCATGTGCAATTCACCACAAATATTTCCAGTGTACGCTCTTTGCAAGCTCTCGTGAAACACAGCCCTGCTCAAACTGAACAAGAGACGCTGGCAATTAGAAACAGTTTCTTGAATGTGTTCAGAGGCAAAAAATGGTAAAGGCACAGTCAGCCACAGACTGTTGGAAGTCACAGCGCAGAAATCCTCACAGAAAAGCATTGCCAGTGCTACAGACAACGGCCATGAAATTGCAGCAGCGTTTGTTAGGCTGGTTGGAGAAAAAAATATCTTAAAAGAGTAAGAGAGTTTCCACCTATGAGTAACAATGTTGTGTGCAGCAAACATGATTCAAGAAATACCCATTTCCAGAAACAACACAAAAGAAAAAAGTTTTATAAACTCTAGTGAGAAGCACAAAGTGACCCAACTTTACATATTCTGAGAGAGTAAGTCCGAGTGAATGGATGATACTTTCCGAGCATTTTGCTTTACAGGACCTACAGCTAAAATTGCTGCAAGGGAAGTGTGTTCTACAACCAAACCCACCATGCAGCAGCAGGTCAGAAATCCCAAATATAAACACACCCCTGTGTTTATAATGTTACAAATGGTGCTAAACATCCTATTTTGATACTTTGCCGTTGCTCAGGGTACGGACTGCAATTAGAATGGGAAGCTAAATGCCACCGCACCAGCACCACAGGAAATTCCCAATTATCCTTAACTCAAGAATAGCACAGTGGACAACTCCTCACATTTTCTTCAACTGAGCTGTCACACAATATCCGAGTAACTTGAAGCAGGTTCTTTAACTGCATTCCTGAGCCCACACAAAACTCCCTGGAGCCAGAGCCAAGGAGCGCCCCGGGGAGCCCTGCTCTTGTAAAACTACTTTCAGTCTCATTTCATGGAGGCAGAGAAGGGGAATCAGAAGCAATTTCTGCAGCCCCTGGCACAGGTCTTTGTTTAGCTGCAGTTCAGCCAGGGTTAGGAATGCACGTTGTTTACCCCAGCTGCCGGGAGGGAATTGCACAGAGACTGAATGGGGCTGTGCGAATACACCAAAGCACCAAGGATTATTGCAAACCGAAATTCTGGCAGAGTGGATGCCCTGCAGTGGTGCTTCACCAGGCACTGAAGGTTAAAAATATGGATGAGGGATTTACAGTGTCTATGCCTCATAAGCAAAATGAATGTAACTTCAGCTCTTAAAGCAAAATTTATCATCTGGCTCTGAGAGACATTAACTTTCAGAGTCTGCTGCACACACTGGCTTTAAAACACAGTTAAAAATTCAGCTGATACCAATAAAACACACCAGAGTTTAAACTAAAACTAGTCTCACTAGAGAGCAGTTGAATTTACCCACATTTATTTAACTTTTAAAATTTTATCATCACATTTTCAAAAATATTTTTCTTGCCAGTTTTCTACTTAGGAAGTAGAAGTGCCTAAAAAAAAAAACTTGATTCTCGACAAAGAGGAAAATGAGAAAACAATTTATACAGATTAGTATCACGAAAGCAATTTTTTTAAAAGAAATTTGCTTTACTTTCCACTTCAAAGAGGTCTTTTAAAATCGCTTTATGTGAAAGTAAGTGAAAGAGGAAGAAATTACTCCTGAGGGTAAAAATACAGACACTTTATTCTTCATTTGTTTTTATAATTTCCTGATCACTGTGATTTTTTTCTCTCTCAGACAAGCCATTCCTGTTAAATTTTGCAGCTCCTGGGTAGGGCAGAAATATCCAACTCCTCTAGCTCCTATTTCAAGTAATTGACAGAAGCTGTGCAGCACTCATTTCTCCTGATAAATCCCACACTGAGCAGCTGCGTAACTCCTGCAGGAAGAGAGGCTACTCCACACAGAGTGAGGGCAGGACACACCAACACACACACAGACATCAGCAAAATGCTGCTTACCAAGGCCAGCAATCTGCCATCCTCCTTCATGGCCAGGAAGCGATTGGCACTGACACCTTTGATGGACACCACTCCTCGTTCCTCCGCCTGAAGCTGCAGCTTGACTGCGAATAACAACAAAAAAAAAAGACAAAAGGTTTCATAGCCATTGTGGGATCGCAGCACTTGACAGTCACTGCTTCAAACCCTGCACCATAGAAAGCTTCAGCTTGCAATGAAAATAAATTTTCAACCTTTGGCTTTCTGATCCCATTTTTATACAGGAAGTAGCTACTGATAAATTTGCAATGGTGAGATTGAGTTATTCCATCTTCGTTTCACAAAAACGCAATTTAAAAACCCGTAAATTCCTTGAAAGCCCACGTAGGGCACAGTCAACTGCTCCCAGAAAATGGAAATTTTTCACGGTAATTTTTCCAGAGGTATCTCTGAACGTTTGCAGAACGGCCTCGGACACTGAACATACACAGCTCTGTACAGGCTGTCAGCAAGTCTGGGCTACAGCTGAGACTGTTCAGGTCCATATCGCTGCCTAAGGGTTCTGGCAGTTCCCAACAGATAAATATCCATTAGTTTACCTCATCCATCCAACAAGTGGGTGGAACAAACAAGCAGAACTGCAGCAGTAGGTGAAGGCAGCAAAGGCACAAGAAACAGCGTTACACAAATCAGGAACGTGTTTTGCATCAATTAAAAGAAATTAAAGATTTTATAGAAATTAAAGCCTGTAAGGTCCTATCACACAGCTTTTAGCTACTACCTGTGGATTATTAACACAAAGCCTTAACTGATTTCTGGAGCCACAAATCAAACTCGGTAGTTTGGATGAACACGTGAAAGCTTCCCCTTTTGCCTGCCCTTGCCTGTTGTATACAACATCTCAGGCAAGAGCTCCCTTCATCCACCTGCTTTGGTGCAGCAGGTACTTTATTCTGTTTGGAGATGCAGTTTTAAAGAGCTTGAGCTTTTCAGCCACCGGAAGAAAAGCCTGAAATTACTGTAAATTTTGGAGAAAGAGCATCTCTTGAGATTCAGAGAGAGGTTGTTGCTTATTTGGCTTTTTGTGGAAGGGAAAAAGGGCACTGAAGAAACCAACCAAAATTCCAACAACAGGAATACAGGGACATGAAATTGTTGGGATAATTGCTGCAAACCCCTTTTCAGGGTAAAAGTAAAAAGTCAGGCGCAATTTCATCTCAGAATCAAGTATCCAAAATACAGCCCTCACAAGTTAAGAGGCCAAAATCAGACTTGTGAACAGCTCCAAACACTTCGGTGTAACTCCTTAGCCTCTGGGGAAGCTAGAATGTGGAAAAGTGCTCTGGGCAGGGACTGTGAGAAATAGACTTTTGAGATGTGCCCAAGCACACGGCTTTCACCGCACACTTAACAAGAAACAGCTGTGGAACAGCTGAAAATTAGTATTAATTGCTGCAGTACTGACTTCTTATGCTTCGTGACTTTCTCTGGACAAAAGTACACACGAAATCCTACAACATCACACCGGGCCAGAAGTTCAAATTCTGTGAAAATAAACTTCTGGTAAAGGTTTGTAAGTCCTGTAAAAATTTGTATAGTTTGGAGAAGCTTGTGAGAAGAAAAAGAAGCCCCAAGATTTTTCTGCAGAGATTGAAAAGAGCTGCAATACTGAAAGCCCCAAAAGGAAAATCAGCTTCACTGGATTTTCCTCTCCAACTCCAAAAACACGTGAACAAACAGAGCCAGAATAATACTGTAAGTTTTTCAGGTTTCAACATTATTTTATGGCTTTACTAATGCAGTGAGTATTTGCCACAGGGTTACACTGAGCTGGAGATGCCAAGATACAACACAGCCTTGCTAATCAAACACATTTTGACCACATGATCATCACCAGAAGTGATAATTTTAGGTTTAACTCACTGCAACTAAACTGGTTGCAAGAGAAATGTATCACTTGACACCGATGAGCTGCATCTTTTGCAGCCTTTAATCACCAACAGCAACAGTTCAGACTCTGTTCATCATTTCACATCTACTCCCAATACTTGTTTTCAGCATAATTGAACCTCAAAACTCGATCCATGAAAGTCAAATAATTAAGACATTTGTAGCCCAAAAAAAAGTAGCACAGATTGTTGTGAAAAAGCTCGTTAACCAAGGGCTAAAAAGGCCCATTTTCCCAGATATTCTGGCAGTCCTCTGAGGGCCCCTCTAGCACAACAGTGCGTTATTTCCCTGTTCCCACTCATGCCCTGCAATCCACGAGGAACCCAAGCACAAGGCTCTGCTGGATGCCTGCTGGTGTTGTGACAACACAGAGCTCGCCTGCTGAGCAAACATCCCCAGGGCTGGGGCTTCACCAGTTAGTAAATAAATAACTGGTCATCACCAAGTTATTAAATAAAACAATACAATCAACTCAAAGGACTCAGGAAATTTACAGCTCCTATTAAAGACTTTCTTTTCTATCATAATAAGCTTAATAGAATCATTCTGCCAAGTAAGAAGGAATGAATTGCAAGATGTACAAATGCACTTTCACATCAGCGGAGAAACTCTGAGTGATGTAGCTCGAGTGAACCTATGGTGCCTTCCAGTAGCATAAAAATGGATAGAGAGGGAACAGTTTTTCCCAACAATACACAGAGGTTCTGTTAGAGATTCGTATTCACTGATGTTCTGGCTGAACAATAACACGAGCTACACCATCCAACCCAAATTTCCATTGAAACCAGTACAATTTGTGGCACTAAAGGAAGCTGGACCACACTGCAAAAGGCACTGAAATGCTCTTTCGCAGGATATGTGGCCAGGACAGATGTACAAGCTGCAGGTTAAACTAAACAGTGTATTTAAGAGGCTTACAAATGGGCATTTCACAACTTGGAGAGACTTTTCTAAGAATATGCAAGTTGAAAAGTGGTATTTAATAGCATTGTGGTTGGCGAGGTTTCAGATTTCTGTTAAAAAATGGATCTTCCTCGCTTTTCTTAGAGATCTCAAAAAAAAAAAATTCCAAGGCAGTTTTGCACAGTCCACTGGAGAAAATAATTCTAAGGACAAGTAGCTAGACAGGAAAGCTGTTAGCAAATGCAGAGAATAGAGAAAACATGGACATTTTCCTAAATTACTTTTATTGTCCTGAGCACTAGAACTGGAAAATCACACGTACAATGCAAACTCTCGGGTCCTTTTACAGTTCTAACAAACGAAAGCTTTAGAGTGGCCCAGACCCAGTAAAACTGCACAACTTAAATGGTCCCAAATGGTTTCATTGCTCTGCATTGCAAAGGGTTCGGCCAAAAATCTCCTTCAAAAGCGGTTCATTTCAAAGACCTTGGCAAAATCTATCAACTTAATACTTCAGAAAAACAGAGCTGCACATTCTGGAAGTTGCTCACTGCTGAGCTGGTACTACCTTTTGACTCCCAGTGGGAATCTGCTGGCAAGCCCTTCACCCGGGGCAATCCCTGTGAGCAAAACCACGTGCTGGTATTTCACTCACAGCAGCTGTACTGGCTAAGATGTTCAGGGGCAGGAGAATGCCACAGGATCAGTAAGGAAAAGGGAAAATAAAGGTCACAGGGAGGAGAAAAAGGGACAAACACATTAGGAATAAAATAAAAGGCAGACAAAAAGAGCAAAGAGCAGTGAAGATGGGACAGGGTAAGGGCAGTACAGGAGGGTGCTGTACTGGAGCATGAGGCAAACACACATCTGAAGTAGGTGGAATTTGAGGATGTATTAGCCAAAGGGATTAATAAAACCCCCATTTTGCTATGCCTCCACAAGGCAATGGGAACTCTAACCACTATATCAGAGAAACCTTAAAGTACAAACCAACTATGAGCTTCTGGCTTTGCATACATTTACACAGCAAATAAAGGTTTGATTACAGCCTCAGCTGTATTTTCACTATAACACACCTAGCAAACAGCCTACCCACAGACTTCAGTGCAGACTAAAGCTACAAGTACCAGCTGCAGTACCAGAATCACACAAAACTCGGGCTAGGACTCTGTCTAGTCCAGCCTCCTGCTCAAGAGCCTCCATCACTTCACAGTGAGAACTCTGCTTGCCACACTGCAGCTGTGGGAGCAGCTCACGGCCAGGGAAGAGAGGACAAATTGGATGCTATTTCAACCCCTGTTTTCACTAACATTCAGCTGCTTTATTGGAACTAAAAAGGTCACAAGCAAAACACCTCTCACTCAGTTTACGAGAAGGGCAAGTTTCTGTACCCCCCAAAAATCCCAGGCTGCACATCTCTGGATCAATGACTAGTGTTACTACAGTCTGCTGTGGAAAAGCTCAGCCCCAGCCAAAGGCTCAGGGCCCATCTCCAACATATTTGCAGAGGCCCTGTAAGGAAAATCCTTCCATGAGGCCCCCGAGTGACACTGTGGTGAAGCTGCTGTGCCAGCTCCCATCGCCCGTCCTCCCGAAACTCCGTGCCCACAGGAAAGCACAAAGCAGCTATTTTGCAGTCTCACTGTAGAGGTAGGTCAGCTCCAGAGGGAATAAGCATCAGAAATGCAAGGAAGTTCAGAAAAAAAGGAGGGGAAAAGCAAGACTTAACAGCGTTTCACTAAATGCAACACCCTACGGCCGAATTCCCACTCCGCCATACTCTGTGGCTGAAGTTGGCCATTCCTTCATGCTCGGGGGCAACATCTATTCCCAGACAGGTGTCCAAGCAAAACACAAGGAGTCGGACGTGCTTGCTCCACACCTAACATGACAAACCCTCCCAAACCCAGGGGCTGGTTCAGAGCTACATGTGCATTTACAAACACACATATATTAACACCCTCATTCCGGCATTTCCTGCCTGCTGGATCAGATCCAAACCCGAGCCCACAAGCTGGTGATGCCTACTGTAACTGATCTCCAGGAATTACAAATATCTTAGTCTCTCTGTCCCACACCAGTCTCTGACAGTTTCTAATATCTCTTTCTAAAAGGCACATTAAGCAATTTAGCATCTGCTATTTGATAAGCGCTGACATACGAGGCATCCTCAAGTCTTCAGACCGTGAACAAGAGAACAACTTGCTCGCTTTCATACGCTCATGGCAAAACTGAGCCACTGCAGACTCACTGAAGCACACACTGCCTAAAACCTGGAACACACATAAGGGGGAGAGAGGAGAAACAGAGACGAGAAACAGTCAGCAAACCTTACCAGGAGTGGTGGGCTGCTAATAAACCAAACCATCAGAATTGCAACAAAAACAATCAAGCCAATGGAGTGTCACAGTGAGAAACAGTGAGTCACGCTCCCATACAAAGGCACATTTCTTTGCTTTTGCATGACAACATTCTAAGTGTATCTTTTTCCTTTTTGCCAGCCAGAGGCATAAAACCACTCGCAGACAGACCCAAGGTCTCCAAAATGTAAACATCTACAACAAAAATACACACTCCTGAAACACAAACACTTCAGGAAGTTCCGGTTACACTTAAGAGTAAACCAAGGCTTTAAGCAGAACAGTAACTTGTGTAACTGTTTAAGCATCGACCCGCTAACCTACATTAACACCTACATTAACATGAACATTCCCAGATTTTAAAGTTTTCACCGTTTTAAGTAGTACAGATAGTGAATACAATGGAAATTATTTCCCTTTTCAGGTTCTTCACCTATTCTGATTTATATCTTGACCTCAATTCCTACAAATATCCAGCTCTACCTAACACACACCTGTGGCACTGGGAATCCTCCCCACGAAACACTGATTACCAAATACACAGCATTCTCTGATGCTCCCTATAAATTTCGTATAAAAGACAGTAAAGTCATCCTGCAGAACAATAACTTCGGAATAGTGTGACATCCAACACTTCTGGCACCAGTGCGACACTGTGCTCCTTGCCTGTGTGCCCACATGTAAAACACGCACAGCCACACTTCTCCATTTCTCACAGCTCGCATAATCTGGTTGATCAAACCTACTCAAGCCCTTTAAAAGTAAAAATGTCATGCAAAAGCAAATCCAGAGTTTCTGGATTCTGCTTACAAAGCACGACTTGGGCATTTTGTGCTGCCGAATAAAGTAAACAGCGATTGCTTCACGTTACGAAAGGATTTCATACGCCAGAAACTCCGAATCACCATCATGTAAAACCCTTCTAAATGCCTCCTGCCACACTGTTTGCTGACTCCTTGGCATTGCAGATGAACTGATGCATCTTCGGAAGTCCAGAGAGCAAGAGCAAACAGAAAAAATTCCTAACTTTACCACAGAAGAATTTCATTCATTACTGAGTACAGGTAATAAAGTTTAGTCTCCAAATTACCAATATTTTCACCCCAAATTCTTGATTTAGAAAAATGTTTCAGGATTTCCTTATCAAAATAATAATGCATGCCTGTTCACATGTAGTTTTTTTAGGACTTCTCCTAAAGGGTTTTTCTTAGCAAGGGTAAGGCAATCCCCCCTGTTGCTTTCATTTGCTTTTGCTTCATTTAGTATTCACTGAATTAAATAATAGAATAAGCACTTTTGGATGCTCAACTTTAGAACAAAGCTGGTGCAATTGTTCAGCCAACTCAGCCATATCAGAACACACATACAGAACTTGCAGAAATTCAGCTTTATGTATACTGTGCATTCACTCACCTTGTAACTATGACCTATTTTTCACTTGCAGCAAAACAAACATGTAAAACCAGGGACAACATAAGGCGAACACAGAACAGCATTTCAGAAGACGGAAAAGGTAAAATGTCTATTTTTTAGAAGGTATTTTGTAGTGTTCCTCCTCCGGGTACAACTCACACAACTACTCAGTAGTACTCAGTATTTCAGGGCTGTGACTGATGTTGGAGCAGTAACACATGAGATGAAAGGAAAAGACTGCCAGCGCAGCGGTGAGACACTGCCAACCCATAGGCTCAATAAGCCTCACTGTCACGGTTGGAAAGGAAAAGCTGGATTTTAGGAATGCCAAGAAGAATCGGTAAATTGGATTTCAGAGAGTCTGAAGCACAGTGGTGAAAGAGGAATTCTGTCAGGCACCAGGGTCCAGAGAGATGGCACAGCAGACAGGGGGAGGAAGAAGGAACAACCCCATACAGAGGAGATCCTGTGAATTAAGCTGCCTTTTAGAGCTGATTGCTCTTAACCTGGCCAAAAGGTTGAGACAGTGACTATGCTGGGTTTGCACTTCCCCTATCTTCAATACCAGTGAAACTGAATTGATCACTGACACTTTAATAAATATTTTTGCAAAAAGCCAGAAGAAAACCCCAATCAAAAGCCATACACGTGCACACACAGTATCGCACTGGTGCCTGCCCATCTCCTTTATTGCAAGGACAGTGCAAATGCCACATTAAGCCCAGAGCCTTACTTCATCCTCCTATTTCATCCCCTTCCATCAAGCTGTGTAACCACCCTGTGCTGACCTTTAAATAAAGCATCCACAGGGGATCAGCACGTATTGCAGTGAAGGACAAAAGTTGTCAATCACTGCTGACCCAGCTCAGTAAAGAATCCCAGTCTTCACAAAAAGGCTCTAATTTGCTTTTGAATGCAGCCTTGCTTGAGTAAAAAGTTTTCTTTATAAGAAACCAAATTCCTTAACTGAAAATAAAACGTACAGTGCATATTTGGGTAACACTCCTCACTTTTACACTGAATACATTTACCATACTAAGAAGGGACGTGAGCACTTTCCTGACAACAAAAGAGAGACCTTGGAATCTGCAGCTTGGAAGAACCTACCTGGCTCCCTGTTGCTTCAGCCAGACCATTGCTAGTGCTCATATTCTGATTTAGATCTATGTGATGGTTTCAATGTCCACGATGCTCCAGACATCCCTACAAGAAGATGCTCCTGAAGTACACCAGCTACAAGCACTGGCCATTACACTGTCTCGCCCTAACCACATCAAAGCAGCAGCCAGGCATCCCACCTCTAACAGCGTTCTCTCCTAATAAAACATCACACAGACAATATTGATCCATGGGACTAGAGCCTGATCACTGGAAAACACCTTAGCACCACTGATACTTGCTCTAGCACTTGCTCTAGTTAAGTGCTCTGGAAGACACTACTGCTTGAAGCAGTAAAGCAAGCAGAAGGTTGGGACTGAAATAAATAACACCTGGCAACATGAGGCAGTTCTGAGCACCTCTTCAGCTTTGAGGAATTCCTGCAGTTCTAAGGACATGAGAATTGTACATCTTTTTCTTCCATTTTCCTGAATGAACTACAGTACTGTTAGCAAAACATTCATAGTGAGTCTGTAAACATCTGTAAAAACCACAAAATGAATCCTTCCCATTTACATACTCCGAGGCATGGCCAGGAGCACGTTCAACTGTTTATCCCAACTGCTCCATTACAGGTGGAACCACATACTATTTCCTAAGAACTGCTCAGCCTAACAAGTCTGTGCAGCAGGATTCCCTAGGAGACTTCTAAACAGAGGTGCCAGCCTCTCCCATACAGCCCCTATATGGCCCTCAGTGGCTGTTTCTCCACACTAACCCACGTTCCTGGTTTTGTATCCATCTCTGTTCCCACATGTACCACTAGGCCCTATGGAGTAACTGCACACAACCACTCCACAGGTGTGGTTCCCTACACTCAGGAATGTCAGTCTCTCCATTGGTCTTCCCAGAGTTGTGGGACTGCATGAACATTCTCTGTAATATAGTCCCAAAATTACTATTCTAACCTGAAATAAAACATAGGTGACAACTGCATGGACTCTGTTCATGCTCTTCAAGACATCCCTCTGGGAAGACATTGTATCCTGTCCCGCATTTTAACAGACGAGATGGGTCAGGACATGGCACCACAGAACAGGCAGTGACAATCAGCTGCCACTGGAGAGGGGCACTCCGTGTCCCTCCATTCCACACTCCCAGCCTCACACTCCTACCACCTCCCTTGCACCAGCTCTCACACCGTTCTTGACATTTCAGTGATGGGCATGTGGATTAAAATTAAACACTTGAAGTTTTTTAGCCCAGTACCCAGAAACACCAAGAAAACATAGTCTGCCAAAAAACTGATGCCAGTCCCTAGAGGTAACACTCTGACCTTCCCCCAAGCACACACTGAGATGTTGTGGTAACTGCACACTCGAGTATGCTACGGACATCCTTTATCAGCAAAAATAACCCCAAAGCTACACCCCCCCAGAATGGCACAGAGCATCTGGGAATAATAGGTAAGTTTGCATCAGGCATTTTGGGCCAGCCTGAGAGTAGAAAGGAAAGAACCAAGAAACAGATTACAAATATTTTTGAGTTGTATCACAGCTGACATCTCTCCCTGCTCTTACAAAACACTACCATCCAGGATTCCATAGCCGCAGCTCCCAGGATTTTGTGACTTGCACATTCCAGGAATCCTAATGATTGCGGTTTTGTGAGACCTGCTGAAATCCCGTCAGAAGGTAACAGACATGCCAGTGATCTCTGCAGCACAAGAGCAGAATTTCACCACACTGCCACTGCACATGGAGTCTGGGCCCTACTTTCCCCTTTCCCAGTACCCTCAGTATCCTTTTCCTTTGAATCACTCAGGCAATGTGGTTTCACGCTCTAAAAGTCAAACATGAGTGGCAGGCTGACCCAGGTCACTCCACCAACAGAGCATCGTAACAGCTCCTCCAAGATGACCTCCACCCAACTCTGCAGACATCATCTCATTTGTATTCTCGGCTGATCCTATCAGGCTCCAGTCAAAATCTGGCCCTACACTGAACAAACAAAAAACTACGTAAGATAATAACCCTAAAATGCCACCAGCACTCCAGAGAGTCGCCCTTTTAACGTTTTTATTGACAAGTCTGGAGGCAGCAGAAGAGGCAGACAGGAAAACGTTTACCCGTATATTGTCACCAAACACTACTGAAAATGATGAAGGATGAGAGAGTTGCTTTATTTTGAAATGCACAGTCTTAAACAGGTACTAACAAAAGCAAAGGCTATTAACTCTCCATCAGGAGACAAACACTATCTCATTACCAACTTTAAGGCTTCAAAAATCAAGCCATAAACATTTCAAATATTGCTTGGTATATATATTCAATTGACAGATTTCATACACTTACGTATGTTCTTCAGCAACAGTAACTTGAGCATTCTCTGGATTGCATTGAGTCTGGTTTGCTTTTATTAGATAACTGCACTACACGCACTGTCACCGACAGTCAATAGCACCATTAATTCCAGGGTCATTAACCAGTTCAGCACAATCCATCACCGCTCAAGTATCCTCAAACAGATGGCCAGCGATCCCAGGGCAACGCTCCCAAGAGTGCTAAAAACCATAATGATCAAATAATTATTTATTAGAACTCCCTGCCATATCTGTAATCCAGGGGAGCTGGGGAAAGCTTACAGAAAGAAAGTGTCACTGAAAGGATTATGATTTAAAATTCAGGTTGAGTTACTAACATAATTCACTTTCTATAAAATGCTTTTAAGTATGACCCCACTACAAATAAACTTTTTCTTAGAATCAGCTGCACAAATTTCAAGCATTTATGAACCAAATAAAAACCAACAGCAGCCCCCTGATCTCACTACATGTTATCTGTATTTGTCTTTTCCAGCTCTGGGTGTGCAGTGGCTAACAGGAGTTGGATTATCATCTTCCTGCAAACAAGACTACGTAAGTACCTAAAAGCGCTCCTGGTTGCCGAAGTGAGACAATTTAAGGGCTAAATCCTGCCCTCTAGTGTACCTGTGCGTGGTGGTGCCCTTGGAACCTTCCCCACTTCCAAACGGGACAGAAAACAGCTGGCAAGGACAGGACAGTTCACTGCCCACTGGAGACATCTCGTATTGGTTCACCTTTAGAGTGTACCTGCTACTGGATCACACAGCTCCAGGGTGGGCAAGACTCACTAGGATCTGGGATAGAGGATTAGCACACACGATGACAGATGAGAGGGCATCCTCCCTGGAGCAGGACCATGCAGGAACATGATAGTATTTCCATGACAAGAAAAGCAAAAGAAGGCATATTCCCAACTTTTTCACATGGGGGATCTCTGCTACCTCATCCCCTAAAGGCAGCTACATCCAGGAGCCAGGAGGAATTTCTGTGCTATGGCACAATGTACTTGGCAAAGCAGTTAAGGTCTGTGCAACAGATTAAAAGTAATGCAAAGAGTCTGTTTCCAGAAGGACTTGGGTAGAAGCAATGTATTTGAACGTTAAGGGGCAGGGTTTTTTTAAAAGAAGAGTCACCTCTCACTTAGTGCTAAGATTTGGAACAGATCTTGCCCTGTCAACAGCTCTGGCCATGTCTTTGGGACACCAAAATGGGAAAGGAGATATTCCAAACGCAAACAACATATGCACTTATAAAAGCTAAACACCAGGTACTGAACCTTCATACAAAAACACTTCCTGACATTTGCTCAGCTTCCTCTTTCTGAGGATCACTGTGAGTTTTCTCCCATTGCATGATCAGTGATCACATTTTCTTCATCTTCACCGAGCTGCTCTAAAAGTCAGCCTATACTTCAGCAGAGTCTTTCCACAACCATTTAAATGTTGTGTAAGAGACAAGTCAAAATCTTAATATTAACAACTATTTATGAAAGGAACCTTCATAAGAAATTTTCCTGGACCAGTATTACCCTATTTTACATTTTCTTCAGATATTTATGGAAGAGGAGAGAGGTACTGAGCAGAAGGAAGGTATTTCAGACATCTGCATGGTTGACTGAGCTCACGCACCTGAATCCTTTCCAAGTGAGAGGCTGGAGCCTTGTCACCTCATTAAGGAGTGGACAAGAATGGCTCGGGATTCCTTGGATACTGTCTTGGGTTATGCTCATCATGAAACAAAGCTGCTTAAGAAATTCTGGAAATACGTAAATGCCCACCGTTCCTCATTTAGGGGAACTCTGAAGGGAACCAGCTGTACTACTAGACATGTTCTATATGTATGGATAAGCGTTCCCTTTCCATTCCCCATGCTTTTCTCCCCTCACCAGCACTGTAGCCTCTTTGAGGGAAACACCTCTGGAGAGTTTCTAAAAATCTTTCCAAAAACACTGCGTTCTTTGTATGTTTTCCAGGGCATAAATCAAAAGTTGTTGGTCAACAACAAAAAACCAGCCATGTTTTTTGTTTTGCTTTAAACAACAAAACTCTCAGAAAGCGCCTTCTGCTCCTTGTTTGTCTGAAAGTACCTCTTCAAGGGAAAAAACTCGGGACGGAGTCCCCAGAGTGTGTCCAAAGGGGCACTTCACTGGAGTCACTGCAGCACACGCGTCAGATGTGGCAATAATGGCCATGGAAGACGCCCTGTCCTGATTTTCAGCTGTGTGAATCATATGATCCCAATCCTCCAGCACGCAGGACGTCAACTTCCATTCTTAATTTCACTAATGACACAATTATGAATAAATGAAGGTGAGTGGGGTGAGTATAAAACCGTGCCATGACATAAAACAGACGTGTATGTCGAATAGAGGCAGGAGGAGGGGAAAAAAAAAGGACATGGATCATGGAAATTTGTTTGTAGTATTAAAGCTTTGGTCTGAAACGTAAGGAGACAGTAATTTGCCTTCTAAAATAAGAACTTCCTTTAAAAGTAAGAAGGATGATGTGCTACTGAAATGTTATTTTGTATAATTAATTCCTAAGAATAGCAGCAACCACAAGCATCTCTACTAACTGTCCTTTCATTATTTCTAAACCAAATTGTGCAAAGACATGGTATTTCTTTTCTCAAAACCACCTTACAAAACCTTTTGCTCAGCTAGGAAAATCACCCTGAATTACTGGAGGTGTATATTTTCATTGCTAATTTCTTTTTTAAAGTCCTCTCACACTGTCCAAGATTTACTGCCTTCTGCCATGCCAGGAATACCACGAGATTTCACAGGGACTTCCACAGAGCAGCACTCACCAGGTCAGAGTTGAGCAGAGTCGTGTGGAATGACGTATTTACAGCAAGGATGCTAAGGATGTGAACCATGCAATGCCCCAGCAATGAGCCTCGCTGATGCTTCAAGCACTGATTATTTTCTGCTTCTCAGAACTAGAGTTCTTCCAGGAAAAAAAAAAAAAAAGAAAGGAAGAAAGAAAAAGCAACAAGCCAAGAGCTGTCTGATAATGAGAAAAGGAAAGCGTGGCAGCAGGGGACAAGAAGCAGCGCAGGCATGGTGGCATTCCTGTCCCCAGGTATGTTTGCTGGAAGCAAATCCCAGCAGCCCCCAGGTGCATCACATTTACAAACTGCTCTTTTTAAACAAAGCGGTTTCCTGCATTTGGCCAGCAAGTGCCAAGCTGAGGGTGCCCGAGGGTGCCAAGCTGAGGGAGCCCTCTGCAGCACAGGGCAGAGGCCACATCACCCACTCAGGTTTTCCTTTACCTGCTGGCACCATTATTTCAAGAGGAAAAAGGCTCAGAAAAGAGAGGAGCTTCAGAGAGAGAAGCACCAAAGGAAAGGGGAAAGAATCAGATAGTACTGAAAAGACAGGGAAGTACAGAGGCAAAATGAGGAGCCCAAAAGAAACAACAGCAAAAACACAGCTGTAGATCAAAACAGAGAAACCTGAAAGAATAAGGCAGTATCATCAAGATCAGAAATATTTTTGAGCAGAATTCACTATTAGGAAAGCACGGGATGTCAGTTGCAAATTTTAGTATTGATAAGGCTTAAGAGGAAGACAAAACACACATTCAATGGACTCAAGAATGAAAAACCAGTATTAGTTTTCCTTAGAGAATAATAAAACAAGGCAGGGAGGAAGAGATAATTAAGGGGGAGCTCTGTGATGAAAAAGGCAGCAGTGATAAATACCACCTCCACTCAGAGGAGCCTGGCCCAGCCAGCTGAGCACAGAACAACACACACACCACTACCTGCACTTTTCAAAAGCAGAAATAGGGAATGAGGCAAAAGAACCCAACAGCCATGACAATGTCTTGGATCCAGCATCAGCCTTGTACATCCTCCACTCGACATCACCTCCCTTTGTAGTAGATTTCCAACACATTTTCATAGTTACTTCTAGGGTTAGGTAACATTTCTGGTGAACTAATGAGATTTATTTCCTTTAAGGATTCCTGTTACAGGATTTCTTTGGAATTGTTGGGTAAAACTAATTGTTTTGCAAAAGGTGAATGTCCAAAGTGAAAAGTAATATTAAGAACCTTTGGTCTGTCTCCTCACTTCCTTCTCTTCTTTATCCCCCAAGTTTAGCCCGGTTCCTGCATCCATCACTCGGAGCACAGGTGCAATGCAGATGAAGAATCCTAGTAAGGCATTTCACCTGCTTCTCATGCCAAGTGCCTGCAGGCAGGCCCTGCACAATAACAAATTCTCTCCAACCAGGAATCACACTGGGATGACCTGACAGCTACGCAGCAACTCCCTGTACCTGCTCTGAAGGAAACTCCTCACAGGCACATCAAAAACTCACCACTACATCCACAAAACCTCCATACTGAACACTTCCAAAGTCTTCTGAGCTCTGCAAAAGGCATTTGGTTCATGGGACCAAAAGCAGCCTGTGACGGTAACAGCAACCTACTGCACGCTCCCTGCAAGCCTGTGACCACTCAATCCGTGGGCTGTGTTCCCAGCCCAGGAGCCTCTCCCTCCCTTCAAAAGATAAGGTATTGGAGGAACGACTTCCTTCCTGCTGCTGCTGGAATCCATAGGTTTTATCTGTAGCTGAACCATCGTTAATTAACAAAAACCAATGCAATATGTAACATTTTAAGTCAAAAAGATGTTCTGACAGCAGTTTGTTTTAAACCCTGCTTCCTTGGCCAGATTTACCCCTCTGTTCCTAAGAGTACCTGGATGCCAAAAAGGCTACTCAGAAGCACCTAACCGAGTGGGAAAAAGAAAAACCTCCTCTCTACCTTGATGCATCCAACGCATTCACCGCCGCCGTGTAGAGCCCGCAAGTGCCATTACACGCCCTTAAGGGCCGCGCAAACAAACTCGAGACCCCTTCAAGCCCGTAACCAAACCTCTGTGCACCTAACGAGCTCTGTACCCAGCAGGTTGAGCGCGGAGCCGCCAGCGAGGCTTTGCCCCGGGACATCCCGCGGGTGCCGGTGCGGGACCACCCGCTGCGGGACGTGTGTATGAATTAACTCAGTATGAATTAACTCCGTCTGCGTACTCGCGGTTATGCACATAGGAACATTCGGCACATTTACGGGCGCTTTCCAAGCACGGCTCGCTGCCGAAGCTTTGGCAGGGCGGGACGGCCGAGGCGCGGCCGCTCTCGCAGCCCCGCTGCCCGGGCGAGGAGCCGCCCGCCCGCCCGCGGTGGTCCCGGGACACACTCACTGTGCGGGTCGCTCTTCTCGCGGACGCCGTCCACCTTCCCGTCGGGGTTGATGCGCAGGAAGAAGCCGCCGTTCTTGCAGTACAGGCGCTTGGGGTCTTTGAAGTGCCCCGGGGGAAAGGCGCCGCTGCCGCCGTCGTCGGGCAGCGTGGCGATGCCCCCCGCCGCCGCCGCCGCCGCCATGCGCCGGGCCCCGGCGGCACCGCNGCTCCCTGCGTCTCCACAGCCGCGTCGGCCACCCCGGGGGACCGGGCCAGGGGTGGCAGCGGGTCCCGGCGCCGAGGAACCCCGGCCTGCAGCGCGGGGCCCCGTCCGGCTGAGCACCGCTGCCGGCAGCGCTGGAAACGGGATGCAGCGAACATCGGTCGGACATATTTTCCTCTGGCCTTATAAAAAAAAGTAACTGGAGAGTTATTTTAGACCAGAAGAAGTTATGTGGCCTCTGCACCATTCTAAATTGTTAAAATCACAATATGATGAAACGTGTTTAAAATGAATCCGTGGCAACCGTTTTGTTCCACTGCATTCACCAGAAACCAGTTCTGCTCCCATCCAACAAGAGCAAACTGATAGCAAAAGGCAACAGGTGAAAATTCTGGCACAGGCCTTCCACCTATAATAAAACAAATGTGCACAGAGTTTATAAAGTGTATTGACGATCAAATGCACTTTGTGCCTGAGGCTGACAACAGAACTGGATGAAAAAGCATGTTTTCCAAAAACATGCTTTGCACCCCTAATCTCCTTTTTAACAGCAGGCTGCTCATGTCTGGACCTTGGGAAGCTCTCTGGCTTCAAAGGCAGCACAAGCAGCCCTGCACAATCCCAAGTAGGACTGCAAACACTGGTCTTCTCACACAGCCAACATGCAGCAACCCACAGGAACAAACCACCTCCAAGGCAGACACTGCCTCCAGCTCACGCAGTTTGTAATACTCTCTTTTCGAGCAAGTACGTCAAGGATATTTTGTTGCCGCTTCACTTCCATTCCCAGCTCTGACCTCTGGCAAGCCATAACGTTTAATTCTTTACCAGAATCAGCGACAATCACGCTGCTTCCCACACCCTCAGGATGAAGGGAGCAGGCAGAGCACGGCCCAGTCCAGACAGGTTCACCCGTGTCAGCTGCTCCCCCCTCAGTGCCACAGGGGCAGGCATCTGCTGCCTTGCTCCACAAATGGGCATTTCTGTCCTGTTGCTCCGTGAGTATCCCCCGCTTCCCTAGGTTCCCCAGCCACCCATCCACTTCAAACACTCTCCGATATTTCTCACGGAAATCCTCCGTTATCACTGTACCTGAGAGTTCTGGACACTCACAGCCAATAGCGAAGACCCCGCTTGTTTCCTTTTGCAACAGGAGCTGCTGTGTTCAGGGCATTTTGCGTCCTTGCACTACAGAGACTTCCAAAGTCCTTGTGTCTTTCTTGGAAGGCAGATGAAGGGAAGATGAAGCTGGATTCAAGGAGATGAAGGGAAGGGGTGAAAATGTAGTTTTTAAAACTCTAAGGAATTATTTAAGAAAACAAACAAAAAAGCAATCTCAAAATGCTTAAAACCCAAAAAACCTTTCTAAAGACTAAACATCCCTAGTTCCACTCAGCCATTCCTTTAACTCTACATTCCCTACACACAGCAGCCGTTCACAGCTCTCAGCTGGATGCCCTGTCACCGAGCTGCAGAGTAAACACTGCGCTTTGCAGGACAGGGTCCTGATAATTCTCAGAGTCTTCGGAGCCCTGACCTCCACGAGGAGGCTGAACCCAGTGGTGGCAGGGTGGGTAAGGCAACCAGCTCAAATTCCTTATCAAATGATCCTTTTGAAAACCAGTAAAATCCAGTTTACCAATAAAATTGTGAGGCTTGAGAACTCTTTAGAAGCTTGTCACTGGGAATTGTGTATGTGGGGCCTACAACTAAAAGATTGCAGAGCTAAAATGGAAGTCTTATTCCCTAAGCTATCTGCACTCACCTCAACATCTGCCAACTTTCTATATTTTTTAATATATTTTCCTTTCTCTTCTTCAAATGGAAAACATGCCTGGTTTTATTTTCTCCACTCTACTTTCTTCTGCAGTCCAACCTCTTAATATGGTCATTAATATTGCTCTTAAACATTGACTAAAGCGATTCTGGCAGTAGCATTTTCCTTTCTTGTGGCCTCTTCCACCACCCTTCCTCAACTCAGATCTTCCACACAATTACACCCATACAGCTGCTTCCCCTCCACCCAGACCATCAGTTATCCATGCTTCCAACCCCTTCATAAGCCTTCTCTTGGCCCATGTAAGACACTCCATGTTACAATGCCTTAAACCCTACCTTCCTGCCACTTCAAAAAGACCTCTTAGAGACCTATTCTCTGACCTGTTCCATTTACCTGAACTACTACCATTCTCTGTTTGTCCTGCACTGTTTTGTAACCAGCTACAATTTTTAATAGAATCAGAGAACATCTCAAGTTGGAAGGGACCCATAAGGATCATCTGAGTCCAATTCCGTGCTCCTCACAGGAATATCTTACCTCTTAGAGACAAAAAGTTGTTTTATTCAGTGCTGCTCTCATACACAGGGGTCATACTGAACGTAAGGCACTCATCTGCACATCCAATCATCACACTTCTTCAATATATAATTCTTAAATTCCTACAGACTCTCAGTAAGAACATCTGGAAAAACACTCCAAAGTAAACATAATCCAAACCTAAATTACATTGTTAGTCAGGTTACAGGAAAACCCTGAAAAATCCAAGAGTAATTATTGAGATACTCCAAATTAAGAGTAAGAAACTCCAACAGCTCCACCAGTTTTTGATTTTTAATCCAAGGTGCAACAACTTTCCCAGCTTTCCAACAGTTACTACTACAAATCCTGCCATACGACAAGCCCAGGAAATGTCAATCCCCTTTCAGAGAAGCTGCTTTTAGAGGGGTTTCAGCCATATGTCCTTGACAGTTTACCAGGATGACATCTCCAGTTTGCTCACACAGGAATAATTAAAATGGTGTTTGAAAAGCATCCGAAATTAATCTGCAGAAGAACTGAATTAAAATCAAGCAAACAAAAAGCCCCTCACTTTTGAAAAGCAATTAGAACTACAGGAAAGCAAAGACACCGAGGAACACTCCAGCTCACATCTTCCCACCACGAGACCACCTCAGCAGGTGGTTTGTATCGCTGTGGCAGCAGAGAAAGCTTCCAGCCGCTGGAAATGGAACATCAGCCCAGGCCTCCACTCCATCACAGAGCTTCTCAACTCCCCAGGGCTCTTGGCTTCCCATTCCTTCTCTTTGGTGCATATCCAAGTAGCAATTAGCCAAAAAGAGATGGATAAGCTGTGTCCCTTCTGAAGCTGTTCCTGTGTTGTCTACTGCTCAGCTAACAGTGGAAAAAGTCATCCATCTCCCAGCACATATCAACACCAAAGATCTCCCACAAATTCTCACACACTCATTTGTCACAGGAAATGTCAAAAACTTTAAGTACATTAACTGCTTGACTTTAAATTTGGAAGGAAGATTTCCTTTCTTCAAAGCCTGAGCATGAGTTTAAAAATTCAGTAGCAATTTTTCCCTCAGAACTTTTAGTTCTTCCACCATCAAGAGCTGATATTTATATTCTGGATCAATATTTATATGTTTGCTCAGGAGCTTAAAAACAGGCTGCACCTGCCTTGTATGATGGAAGCAAACAGCCAGAAATGTGGCTATAACCGAATCTGCCTTCTAAATATTAGTTACTGTAGAAAGCAGCTTCAGTTTTTACCCACCTACTTTTGTAGGTGCAGTTTATGAGGCAAAATTTCTCGGTTTGAAGTATATATAGATATTAAGTGCCTGGCAAGTCTACTTGCATGGTTATTCTTTTAAAAAAACCTGTAACAGAAGTTAAGCTTTTCATTTACCTTTCTCATGGCTTTATGACCCTTCATCAATACCTCTTTTAAATAAAAGCTTATTTCTTCCCTCTTCATCTTTTTTTCTTTTTCTCGTGCAAACAGTAGAAAGACATCACATCAACAATAGAAAATTAAACTCTCCTCCCTATTACAAACCTCTTACAGTCTCCATTCCAGTTCAGAGGAGTACTTTATTCCTCTAAAGCACCAGTGGACACTTGTTTATGTCTTTCTAAAAAAAATTTTCTCAATATATGCTTAATCTGAGAATGCCACAGATGGCCAAAACTTTGGTTTGGGTTGTCTTTACAAATGTTGGAAACCCAACAGCCCAGCACGGCTGAAGATAAGAGAACAAACAATCCAGTGAGACCTAAATTGGAAGTAAATCAAATTTTCTGTGGTCCAGAATGATTGCACTTGGAAAAAGATCTGAACTGTCTAGAAGCACTGACAGCTGTTGCAGATCTAAGAGATGCAGTAGTGACCTCAGGTTATGAGAAACGAGAAATAATGTCCTAAATACAAATATTTATGGGGGTTAGAGTTCAGAATTAGCAAAATCACCCCTCTCCTTCTCTCTAATGTACATACAAACACATATACACACCCTCTCTGTATCCACATTACTGAGAGTAATACATCTAAATTAGCAAAATTACTCCAGGCTAAGAAAAGAATTTCAGTTAATATTGGATTTCAAAGAAATCCAGCCTTGTTGAGAGATTCCTTAATGGGAACAATCATAAAACCGTATCTCTTTCTCACAGCATTGCATTATAATCATAAGATCATGATTTAGGTATTTATATCTCCTGATCCCATGTCACTGAAAGTAACTTGGACCCTGCTCAGGACTCAAGACACATTTTGTTGTATTGCTACAGGGTAAAGCAACTGCTCTTACACTGGAAGTGCTTCGACATGTTCAGAGATTAGAGGAAGATCTTCTTCCCCATGTTTGGGGGGAAAATCAGTGCTTGTGGGGCAGATACAGCCCGTGCCCGCCCGTGTGGTTGTTGTCATTTCAGAAACCCATTATCCCATTTGATCAGAGCACACACAAACTGTTAGGAAGCAGATCTTCACACAAACACGGACTAGCTGAGGTTGGAAAGCACCTCTGCACATCTGGTCCAACCCCTGCCCAAGCAGGGCCGCTTGCAGCAAGTCTGCCTGCAACAATTTTAACTCTAAATATTTCCACATCAACTACAAACCCCCCGCAAGTCCAAAATGTCAGTCACTGTCTCTCCTAGCAAGTGATCATGAAACAGTGAAAGTTTTGTTATAGGTTCTTCTTTATCCTCTTTTAAATTAGGTTCTTATACACAGGTCATAGAATTCATAACTTCCCCATGGGCTAATTCTGGAGAATGTTGTATTATTCACAGGACTGCAGTTGGAAATATAAATAAAGGTGTAAGTGAGGAAAATACTCTCTCCATTCACTGGTATGTTATAGTACGAGGCCAAAGTAATGTCATGGAGGAATACAGCAAAGACAGACTATTCCCAAGGAACAGCAGTTACCACATCACGGAGCTTTCATCATTTCACACTGAAGGGCAAGGAGAGATGAGATCAGTGAGACATTACAAAGAAAAAACCATTATTTTACTACATCATGAATTTAATTTCTACCACTTGTACAACCAAAATCCTGCTCTGCGTCATTCCTGTAGGATGTATTAGCTGGCAGGTAGAAAACAGCAAGAATAGAGAAACAACCCCAAACCCCTCTCTCTTGGTAACAATGTGTGCTGATAGTATTCCAGAAGGAATGTCACAATTCTCCCATTTGTTTTCTCTTTGTTTCAGGATGGTTTCCATGGATCCCCAAACCTAGGCCCCACTGAAGGGTTCCCCAGAGCATAACACCCTGCAGCAGCAGGTCACAGACCAAGCATCGCATACAGAACACAAACAGAGCTCCAGTGGCACAGTGAACACGTTAAGCCCTTGCAAAGACAGTTCCCTGTTCAGGGTATCAGCACAGCAGTGTCTGAGAGGGGAGAGACAGGCCCTGGAATGCCTTTGGAAGTGCAAAGAAATGATGTGGTCCCTTGTGCTGTGTTAGCTTTTAGTTCTAGGGAGGGAGAACTCTCCCAAATGAGCCTGAGGCAGCGCTCAGTGCTGGGGTGGATGCAGTTATTGCTCCACCACACCCCAATGCATCCATCCATGCAGTGACCAGCTTGGGACAAGCACGTTCTGCAATCCCCCCTTTCTCAGCTGTGAAACCATCCCTATATGTCTTTAAGTTCACCATGACTGCATCTCCCACGATATCTGAAGTTACAAGCACTCTAAGTGCAACTGAAGCCAGCTGGCTCTTGTGAAATCTTGTTTGTTTCTTGGAGAGACCAGAGCTTAGCGCAGCTCTTCGTGGTGGTTAAAGAACTGTAATCCGCTGTCCACATGCCAAAATGGAATCTGTTATCTGCCAGAAAATGACTTTCCCAACACTGCCCAGGCTATTATCTCAAAGCTGACCTGCAATCATTAATTTCCAAGCATCTGGGAGCTTAAATTGCTCAGTGTTTCATCTTCTTTTATGTAAAAGCAATACTCATTACATAAGAATCACTATTTTATATAATTTATATCCTTTTCCTCCTCAGGAAAAATTAGAGAATGAATGCCTGCATAAAACACATTGTCACACCCTCATAAGTTTTATCAAGTGCAATCTTCCTCCAAGCACTCCATGGAAATTTTGTGAGAACATGCCCATCTTTGTGGAGAGCAAATGGGGTTGCTCTACATAACCCTTATTCCAGGGATAGTAAATTGCTGTGCAAATGGATTTTGCTTTTCTGCCACAAACCCAGTATCTGTGTGAAGAGCTCACTGCTTACAGGAAAGTGGCAGGAGAAGGACGTGCTCAGACTTCGCTGTTTGCCTGTTGATTTTCTCTGTAAAAGCTGCATTACCTGCTCCAAGAACCCCATCAAATGCTAAAGAGGAAGCTCGCTCTGACATTAATGTGGCCAGCTACTGACCACTGCCCTGTTCAACTGTCGAATTCATTATGCCATGAATTCCAGCCATCTCATACTTCACATGGCATTTGGAAAGACTTCTCTAGGGAAAAACCAGCTGTACCTTAAAGAGAATGCTGAGGGTGCAAACCCCAAGCAACGAGGACTTAAGACTGAAAAGCAATAGTTACAGGTGCCATTATGAATATGAATGTTTGCTCTGAAACCTTTGTGAGCTGTTCATGTTGTTGATCTAAAACTCACAAATTCCCTACCCATACTCTGTGGGGGATATCAGCTGACACTGGAGATAAAGCTGGACCCACTGGCTTTGCCACAGGCCACAGTGACTCTGTGTCTCGAACAGAGAAAGGTTGTCCCTGGTGGCAGGCTGTCTCCTGTGTAGGAGTCAATGTGTGCACGTTACCAGTGGATGACAGTGTCTTCCGACAGCAGATGAAGGGAAAGGCTATGTAATACCAGACCCAGGAGTGAGAACCAGGAGGACACTGAAATAGGCACAGACTCATCTTCCTTTCTCTTGGCTGCTCCACCCTCCACCCCCAGCCTGTCTCATCTCCTCATCCTTTGTCCCCACCCTGTTCTTTTCCCTTCCCCTGCTGTCAGGCACAGGTTCCTGGCCTGTTTCTAAATCTTTCCCCAGTTCCTCATGCCAAGCTCTGTCCTCGGAACTACTATTCCTTTGTATCTCACTATGGCTCCTAGCCATGTGCTCCAGAGCTGGGTTTCCTTTCCCCACTGCTTCTTAATCCCTGCCTCCTTTCTTGAAGTTCAAAGCCTATGTCCTCCTTCCTCAGCCAATCCTCATAACCCTATAGCTTATTTTTTCCACAGGCTCCTTCATTTTCCTTTCCCCTAGCACCTTCCCTCCTCATGGTAGTTCCCAGCTCCCCATTTCACTCCTTGGCAGGATGGCAGTCTCCCTGAATCCCATCAGACTGCCCATCACCTGCCTACCACAAAACTCAGGTTACAAAACTCTTCATTCTTCTTCAAAGAAGGTACCATGGCATTGATTACCTCAGCAAGTGCAACCAATTCCAAACTCCTACATCGTCTAGGAGTGCTTCTAGGAGGGAAAAATAACTAAAATATATGTGGCAAACTTCACTGCCATAAGTGTTGAGGGCTCTTATTCTGACTAATCGCACACCTTGAGTCATTGCACCACAGCCAACAAGTACGTTGGAAAAACAACAAAAAACTCAGCAAGCAAATAATGATAGAAGCCTTTCCCTCAAAGACCAAGTCAAATTCATTGCAATTAATGATATTAATCAATTAACTGAAATCCTGGTGGCCAGACAGCATTTTTAGTGCAAATGCTTACATACACGTATTACACGTGGAAGGATGGCTAGAACTCAGAAATGTGCTCGGAAGTTTATTTTGTAAAATTCATCCTGGCCAAGATGAATGCTGGATTTTAGCTGTTATTTCCATTCACAATTGAATTGCAGTTCTTCAGACAGGTTGATCTCAGTGTTTTCATATTAACAGCACAGCTGTTTATGAATCAATTTATGGGCTTTGTCATCTAATGATTCATTTATTATAAAACGGCCGAGCTAATATCGATGATTCCTTTCACGGGAAATGGGAGTTACACATCCCATTTTACATCAGTTGCTCCTAGTCTGAAGTTGGGTTTTGCTTTGATTCCTTCCTTGCCCATTGTTGGGTTTGCCACTGTTGTGGCTGAAGACAAGGAGAGTCACTCTGAGCTATTGGCTGCTGTCCTGACATCAGTGTGTGGGTGCAGAGCCAGGGTTAGTCACTCAGCCCAGCTGTGTGGGCCCGCAGAGAGCACAGTGTCATCTGTCACATCTGTCAGCTCCTGGGAGCGCACAGCAGCCACGTGTGTGGGGCTGTGCCGGGGGGGTGGGATCCTGGGAGAGCTGCAGCCTGCCAGAGCCTGGCTCCTGGGGCTCAGCTCCTGCAGCAGCTCCCTGGGTGTCCACACACAACCAGGACGGTGCTGCCAAGGCAGGCCCACGGAGCAGGCTTCGCTGGCCAAGCTGTGCTCGTATTAAGTAGCACTTGAACAGTTCAGAGCCAACATCCTTCCTTGTTTATACTGATGTAAAAAAACATTTGCTCTGGGATGATTTGAAGACAGGCAAGGAGAGAGTGATGAAGCATTCCTTTAAGGTTTTTACTTCCCACTGTCTTCCTTGGCCTCCCTGAAGCTACCGTGATCTGTTACTCAAAGCAGGGGTGGTGGGGACACCATGCCAAGGGAAAGGCTGGATGCACAGTTAGCAGGGATATCAATCCTCATGCAGAGTATGGAAGGAAGAACAGGATGCGCACAAGATAGATCCCCAGGCTACCTCACCTACTTGGTTGGAATTTATGGTAACATTACTTCTTACTCACACCCTTCAAATAGCACCTCTCACTGACTTCTTTGGCAGCCATTTCCAGATGGTATTTTTAGTGCACACAGATAACAATCAAATGAAGGTATTGAAATATTTTTACCTACGGCACTTGTGTGTCCCCAAGAAAAGTATCCAAGAGCCTTTACAGCCCTCCATCAAATGATTTCATCTCATGCTGAACAATTCCTGTCATTCTCACTAACAGGTCTCTTGTCACAACCCCACCATCACAGACACTGTAAGGTGACACCAGTGCCATGCCAACTACTTCATTTTTATTAAGGATATTTGTAGAGATGACTTTCAAGGACAATTATTTATTCCAATCTCCTTCTCACAGCATACCAAGTAGCCCATAAGGCATCCTTAGTTCATTAGTTACTGAACTATGGTTCTCCTTTCTTATAAACTGCTTGCTTCTTTTTTGGACCTTTTTTTTTAACTATTTATTTTCAGGTTAAGAATATGACCTCATGCAGAAATTCATTATTGAGCAGAGTTATTTTTATGGAATGCTGGCTTTTTTCCTAGCGGCCAGTTTCACCACAGAGACATGAATGAGAGTAAATACTTTTCCCAGCTGTGGCTGTGGACTGGAGAACGGAATGGAGCAGCAGAGAACTGTGATCTTTAGCAAACAAAAGTTTCAGCAATTCTGAAGGAGAAGGTGAACCTGAGCACAACCTGAGTACAGCCCAAAGAATTTACTTAGGAAAGTCAAAAAAAGAGCCTTTCCTTATGATGGTTTGTTTGGGTTTTTTTTCCATAAGCACTAGAGCCAATCCCCTTCCTGCTTTTCTCCATCCATATTGTGTACTCTTGTCTGGTTTCTAGAAGTCTCCACGCTCCATAAAGGCAAATAGATGAGACAGTTATAAATATCACAGCAAAAACTCGGGAGTTCAGGGCAGGAGAGCAGGAAGAAGTGACAAGTGCAATATAAGGAATGAGTTATTGCCAATGCAAGTTTTCTCCAGAGCCTATAACAAATACAAAGTTAGGTTAATCATCTAACGAAATCTGTGATTTTATTAAACAATTAGTTCAACTATTATTTTGAACCAACTTGATTCCATGTTTAACGCAGCCTGGCCAGTGCCACACAACTGCCAGACACACACAATTAGTGTTTCGGGAGGCAACTGGACCTATTTGGGAGCTCTCTTTAAAACTTTTTTCAAGCTTAGGGGATGATTACAATTAAATTCATGTCACTGGAGTTGTTAGCTTGGTGACAAACCTTTTCTGTCATTCTTCATTACACTCTCACCTTCAATGCCCTGAGCATAAGCTTCTAGAGAAATTAATATTTTAGGGTATCCCTATGTTGCCTGCCATTTGAAACAGTTGATTCCCAGACATCTGCCATGCTCTCCAAATTAAGCACCAATAAAGCATCTCAGCACTCTGAAGTCAGTTCAGGCCTTGATCCAAATCCCTTAGAAATCTATTGGAATCTTTGAACTGTTGATGGCAGCCATTGTTCTTAAGACATTTGAGTTCCCAGCCAGCTCTCACTAGAAGTCCTGGCTCCATGCATCACATATATGAAACTGCCTGGGTCTAGGACGTGCAGTAAGGACAACACAGTAAAAATGTGACAGAAATAATGACAAAGTGATTTGTGTAAAAAAAAAAGTAAAAAGCATAATTTGTAACTTTATCCAGCTTTTTTTTTTACACAACTGTACTTAACAGATGGAAGTAATTTTTCTGAAAAGAGGAAGGAAAAGAGGCCCCTGAAAATTATGAAGGGGTAAACAAATGCTTTTTGGCTGCCACATGCCCAAGACACAGCACCAAATTCCTAGTGGCCTAGGAAAAAAGCTGCAGCATGTGTGTTGCTATATCCTGTGTTAGGGGACTACAGAGATGAATAGGTTTGGTTGTTAGGAGGAGTAAAGCAGCCACCTTTGTTCTTCCCCTCACATACAAAATAGATCAGCACTGAATAGTGTCTATTCTTATTTCAGATTCTTTACATGAGCTTTGTGTACCATCTTTAAAACAGAGGTTAGCTTATATTATGATGTTTGGATTATTCCCACAGGGGATAATTGAAAACACGATTAAATTACCTCTCAGACACGAGTCTTTTTTCCAGGACAGTTACATGCAAGAAAGGCAAATCGTGCTGTAAGCAATGGGATGAAAAGACTGGAACATACTGTATGCAATTAGCTTAGGAGACTGGATGGAACTGGCCAGAATTCAGATGTGGTACAAAGCATTTGCCTACCTCCTGTCTGAATTTGATTTTAGCATATGAAAAGCAGTGGTACTGGGAGGAGTTTAGCTGTAATTCCTGCTCTGTTGTATGGAGCTGAACTCTCATGTATTCCAACCTGCAAAAGGTCAAAACCAGAATTTTTAAGAAATTCCGTACTTTTAAAACCAGTATCTTCAGTACACTACAAAGCACAGGCAGGGCCTAGAGGTCTGATCCCAACCACTTTGAAAAGAAAACAGAAATATTACTAAGATCTTTGCTATTAAACTTGAGTAGAATCAGGATTAAGGTTCTAGGCCATGAGAAAAATCACATGTAATAAAGTAACAGTGTTCCAAAGTAGTATAAGAAAAATTTACTGGAGTGTTCTTCTGGTGTTATAAGACAGGTCAACCAAAACTTGCTGGATAAAACTCTGTACAGATTTGCAGGAATATGAAGCAGCATTCAGAATGAGCACAGCTCAGAGTAGGGTTACACACAGCAAACAAGTGATGTTCCTGGTGAAATGCACTTTCACTGGAATGTGTTTTATGATTTTCACACCGATCTATTCAAACTAGGAATGACCCCATCTTCACTGGCCATAAAGTATAATCTCACAACATTACTTTTTGTTACTTTTTCTGGGAAATAATTTGTCAGAAGTGTTTGTAGACACAGTACCTGCTGCTAGCCCTTTCCCAGGCAGCAGCTCCCAGTAGGGTAAAGATACAGCCCTAACAGCTCATTTTTATCTCCCTTTGCTGCACAATTGCCCTCGGTAATCTTTAACTCCCAGCTGTTAGAGAAAGGAGAGATTTTTGACTCCAGGGACTGCAGCCACAACCCATGGAAAGCAGAAGCAAGCAAAAGTCAATTTTGGTACAGCCAACTCCCTCCCCACGACAGAGACCTCATTTTTTCAGATGAGACACATCCCCATCACGCCACTAAACAAAAAATAATTTTTTTAAGTGCATGACACAATGGAGGAAAGAGGTTAGTGCTGAGGGTAAATTCCAAATGGCTGGGATGTTTTCCTAGACTGTCTCTTATGTAACTCCCAAAATTCAGCCTCCCAGCAGGCTGCTGGGAGCAGAGGGGAGTGGGCAGGGAGCTCATTGACAACATCAGGCACATGTGCACATACACACACAGCCACCACACACGAGGCAATGAGAATTAGCTGGTCCACTCCAAATGTCAGCCAATTTATGTAATATCCTTTTACTCAGCATTTCTTATTCACTGGAAAGGGAAGAATCTCAATAATTTTGTCAGCAGTCTCTGGAGGATTGAAAGTGGGGGGAAGTCAGTTGGATTCATAGTGTCTCTCCAGTCAGTGCTGTTGTTTTCTGCTTGACAGTGTGTACATCACTTAAATAACCAGTGAGCAAGCAGGTATTCACTTCATAAGAACCCCAATGGACTTGGTTTTAATGAGTTCTAATTGTTATTAATGGCAGCTGTCATTTTAAGTTGACTAAGCACAACAACTCTGGGCTGCTGCTGCTCATCTTTATCCCACGAGGCACAGAAGGCTTATTCCAGAAAGCATTTTGTCCAGGGAATAGTTTCTCAGATGGTGGAAAGCCAGGAAGCACAGATCAGATGACAGCAGTGCTGAGACTTCCTGATTTAACACACCTAGAACACGAGAGAACGGAGAAGTGGAAGTATAGAGACGAACAGACTGGATATAAATCATAGTGATTATTTCCCCAGACAACCTTTCTAGTAAAGAAATACACTGGTGCTAATTGCAATCAGAAACAAGAGCTTTTGAGACCGGAGTAAAGCTTACAGTGCACATCGAACAGAATTCTGATATTAAATCATCTCCCTTCAGAGGTATTGAAAAATCTAGGAAAAATTTAAGGTTGAAGTTCCAAAACCAAGTAAAGAAATTCACAGTGAAATACATGGTTTCTATTTCTACAACAATGTCATAAGGGAAAAACAAAACAAGCAGCACAAAATTGAATCAACAAGAACAAAAGCTTGAATTTTTACCTTTACTGCAGTATTTGTGTTTACCAGGGACATCTTTGGTTTCAAATGCCCAAAGGAAACTGATGAGCCTTCCCTTAAAAGCCATTGGTTTATGCTCCTATTCAAAGGAGAAAATTCAGTTTTTCCTATTCAAAACATCTTAATAACTGATTATTTATTTAGAGTTATATATATGAGATAGAGGATTTTTCTTTTGTTTTAAATTAGGAAGGTTCCAAAAACTCTGTCATGTTTGGTGTACTATTTTGTGCCTGACTGGTCAAACCATTTTATTGCAGCTACTTTGAACCTCCATGAGAAACTAAGTTCTTTGTTCAGCCTCAGGATTAATCTGATTTTCATGGAGACATTTTATTCTGGAGATTTTTGTTTTATTACAGTCAACTTCAGTTCTTAGGAATACTTCTGTTTTTCATGGAGAGGACAGATCTATTTAACATACGGATCTAACCTCTACAACTGAGGGTAACATTCTTCTGTGAAAGGCAGGGCATGCCCAGAAAAGACCAGTCTGGTTTAAATGACAAAATTGTTCAGCAGTAATCTTAAATATTGTGTCATCATCCATTTCATTTATTTACAGAATTCTTTTTCTGGCTTTTGTTTTTCAAGTACTAAAGTTTCCATTTGTTCCTCTTGGAAATACAGCAGTAAATGATAACATAAGTTGTTATTACAAATACTTAGATGACTTTGTTGAAAGCATTTTTACCTCAAGCATGTCCCAAGAGCCATCCGATCCAGTCTGCCTTAAGCCAGCAAAATGTTCCTTTAGATAAAGTCAAGAAATGAAAGAGTATTGCAGACTGTGTTCTGGTTCAAGTGTAAAAAGATTATGTCTCAACATATCATCGTCAATGGCCCTTTATTTAAATGAATCCAGTTGATATGAACGGAATAAGCCACTTCCTGGAACAAGAGGCACATTTCTATATGCCATGAATGCAGAATATCATTACCTGCCATTATGTCAGAGCTCTAAAAAACAGAGCAAGCTCCCGACTTGCTCTAAGTCCTCCCGCACTCAGTCTCCTGACTGAAATATGGATTTGAGCAATGCCCTATGAGGTGCCCCCTCCAAGAAATCCCACCTGTGGAGGGCATGAAGACCCCACAGACCCTGCAGTTTGCAAGAGAATAGATGGTAATTTCTAAAAGTGGGATCCTCTACCACAAAGAAATAAGCAGAATGGATTTTTATTTTCAATATGGAATTTGTTTTAGAGATGCTTAATTTGTAATTATATCATGCTGGCTGAATGCTTAGTTGTGTTGTGGCACTCTTCCCAGAGATCCTCGTGGATGCAGCTTTTAACAATTTCTTTCTGTTTCACAGATGGTCTGTATTTGCCTTTTGCTTTATTTATTATTTTTTTAAGAACACTAATTGCAAGATTTAAAAATGAAAACAAAGAGCAATAATGACAGTAGAACAGTTTTAGGCTTCAAGTGGTTACTTGTCTCCAAAATTTCTTGTGGAACTGAGCTGCTTCAGATTACTGCAAAGGCTGCAACATACCGATAACATTGATCTCCAATTATGGGTTGCAATATCAGCAATACGTAATTAATGCCTTCAGAATTATGTCTGAGCAGGTCACAGTGTTCTCACAGGTATCCCAATTATCAATTAACTGTAGTCCTGGTAATTAACTTATTAAAAAAACCCAAACAACACAACAGCAACAAAAAATGGACAAAAAATTATATTCTGCACCCTGACTTTTCCACACTCCAGATAACTCCAGGAAGGGGGTCGCAGCCACTGCTGGTGCTGTCCCCCAGGCAAGCCTCCAGGCTGACCCTCCCTTCCATGCACTTCATTCCCAGTGACATTTCTTTGACGGGACTGCAAAGTCCTGATTGATTGCAGCAAATCACAAGTGGCCCTAGTTGTCCTCAGGAGCAAACACAGGGCTTTTGATCCCAAATAGCCTGTATTTGAGGATGTTGTGGAGCTTGGCTTTAAGTCCCTCACCTTCCTGCCAATTTCAAATGGGATTCAAATCTCAGTTAATTTTCTCATCTGTTACAGTCATTCTCATAGGACTTTGTTAGAAGCAGAATACAGAGGGGATTGTAAGAAAATTAATTGGGGGAATTTCTGGACCTGGCACTTCCAGAAGGATTTAAGAGGCCAAATCAGATGACGAGGCCATCATCTTAATATTAATCCCTTCCTTCTACGCACATTTTTTATGCCTAGGAAGAATTCTCTCTTGCCTAGACTTTAAATACAAAAAGCTGTGTAGGGACAACCTCCACTGCAGAGAATATGCTGTGTGACTGTCTTGTCATTGATGAACAGGAAATTATCAGCTAATAAAAGATGGTGACATGGCAAAACAATCCAAGAATAAATCCTAGACCACTTATGGCTCCTTCCCAGTAAGTTAAATTTCAGTGGAATCTTCGCTGTTGTTCTCATCTGACCACAAAGAGAAACTCAGGCGGTAATCAGCAGCGATTTTATGGCAAATAAAAAGGAGTAAATAAATGCCACAAAGAATCCTTCTCAGGCTGCTGGCAACAGCACAGCTACAAAATTAGCCTCTGCTTGGGACACTCAAACACATGGGTGTCACCCAGGTGGAACAGATGACACATTAAACAACAGTCTCTCTCTCCATCATATTTGACCCCAAAATAATGACAAAGCTCATATTTAAGGGAGAAATTACCCTGATCTGCAAGGTATATTATTCTAAGTCATTTCATGTGCATTTAGAGACATAGGTACAGAAGAGATCGTGTGAAGTAAGGGCTTTATCTTCACTAATTTAACCTACAGGCATTATAGAAAGGTAAGTCTGTAGCTGAGCTTCCTACACAAAATAAAACCTTTTTGCCCTGTCTGCAAAGCAGATATTCTGTTATAAAAAAAAAACAAGAGGAGGGAAGATCACAGTTAGTTCCATTCAAAACCAAAACACAATGAAGAAATGAAGTGCAGTGTACAGATTTGTAACATTTGCTGTATAGCACAGACAGGTACTGGAGGATAAAGGACATTTTAAACAGAGCTGGAGAAGATCAGGTAGAACTGGATTTGAGCCCGGTGGAATTCCCGAGATGCTGAGCCAGGTAACCCTCAATACCTAGAGATGATTGCTGGTTTTAACGCTTGAGTAATTCAAAGAGACTGTTTGCCATCCAATATCACAAGAGGGAAACAACCAAGACCAAAATAATGTCTCACAGCTTTTATTTTATGTATGAATCAACTGGTCTAAAGGAAATACTACCTTCTTTGACTAGGACCGTGCAAGAGTTCAGGGATACAGTAGATATTTTTAAAGGAAAACCTAATACACATGTTTGGAAAGGAAAAGGACAAGACTTAAGCTGCTGGCAGTATTTGCAGACATCCACAGACATTTTGAATAGAGGTATTCTTCTGGGGGCTTTCACCTTGTCTGAAGGTTTTGTACTTGTTCCAGGTCTAGCACTGTTTATTACATTTTAGAAAGTCAAGTTATTCTTTCCTACTGCACTGCAAACTAGAACATTACTCTTGCTAATTTTGGGGACTCAAGAGCAAACAGAGCAGGGGAAGAGGCAGACACAGATGAAAGCACAATTCTAAAAAAGCAATTTAAGTTTCCACTTAAAAAAAAAAACCACAACCAAAACAACCCCAACTAAACCAAAGAGGAGAAGGAAGGATTTTCCTCAAACCTGCAGCAATAAAGTCTGTTCATTTTTTGCTTGCAATATTAAAACCATTGCTACAAATCTGCCTGACCTAACACTGCATCAGTGATACAGAAAACATGACAAAGGGCAACTCCCAACATTTTTGTCAGACCAAGACAAACAGACAGAGATCCAACACTGGAGATTAATATTAAAGCCATAAATAAAGAGATTGCATGTAAAAGAAATGACTGCAGATTATGGGGAATTCTTTCAAAGAGATGTTAAAAAGAATTAGTGAAACTCCAACCCCTCACACATATGCTGTGGTCTCACTTCATTTCCCAGGTATTTGAAAGCACAACATTCCTTCCATCCTGCCAGCATGCCAGCTCGGATGTAGAGGAACCGTTCTGCTCCACTGAGTTTGCACTGTGTGCTCTAGGACTACTCAGAGCTCTGCATGGCACATTATAACTGCTGTGGTTTAATCTTCACCCTACCTTCCAAAAAAGGGCTACTGTGTTCATTGTCAAAGTTTACTATTACTCTCCAAGAGCTACTCTGATATTATCCTTACGGAGTTCAGACTGGTGGGAATTGTGTATGGCCAAGTGATGTAGAAGGCTTTTAGACAAATTCCATCAGCTTCATCAGGTTTGCAAATCAAGGAAATGTCTTTCAAGGTGAAGAAGCCAAATCTTAGATGACATCAAACGTTCATTCATTACCTTCAATTCTGACTCCTGATTATCCAAGGCCTCATTTGTTACGTACCATATGAATAAACAGTTTCTTCTCTATAGTTTGCAGTTTAAAATAAGAAACCAGTTGACAGACCTGGAAATGCCTGTTTCCAAAGCTGACTGTTCTTCCTAAGTGACATTCCCTGCAGGAGGCATCCCTTAACCTAGGGATGCTGGGCTTCTAAATCCTCATCAAATTCTTCTGTGGAAGGCACAACTCAACCCATTACAGCTCTGTAGGAAATGTTTTCCATGTCATCCTTAACCAGTGGTCATTGCTACCAGAGCTTATTAGAGGTTCATCTGAAAGAGTGGCTTTTAATGAAGGTTGTACTCCTCATCATTTGCAGTCTTCAATTTTACATTTCTTGCCACTAAGAAATATCCAAAAGTCACCCTTTGCCAGTATTCAGAAGAGGGAGGAAGGACGACCACAGTTTTTCAAAATTCTGTTTCTTACAGACCAACTCCCCAAAGCCATGGAAACTTCACTGATGTTTTTAATGAGAAAGGGATTGGTCCCTGTATTAATTCAGGACCAAAGCGTGATTTCCCCTTCCCCTCCGGTCTCCTGTCAGGGAGATGACATCTTGTCACACATGCACATCAGCAAAAGCATCTGGGAATTCCCATTCAAGGTGAGCAAACACAGTTAATTCAAACAGCGCCTCTTGGCACAGAAAAGAGTCTTTTAAATTAGCTCCTGTATTTTTGGAAGACCTTTCTTCAGCACTTTAGTAATAAGAAGTCTGTTTAATAATGAGACGAGCAAATAAGAGACCCTGGATTTCATCCAGCTTCTCCTGGCCTTGAAATTTCTCTCTTCTTCCACCATTTCACTGGCCTTTATGAATGGTTGTTAGAGGAATCTGGGAGGCTGGAGGTCCTCCCCAAGCTCTGCTGGGAAACAGTCCCAAGTATCCAGCACTGGAGCTGAGATCTGAGAGCAGTTCCCAAATTAGCCACAGTAACTCCGTGTATAGCAAATACTGATCTGACATTTGGCAATTCTCAAATACAAGAGCAGAGCTTATTTACAGCACTGCTTTTGTGTCTGAGATGTCAATTACAAGCCTGAATAATTGCACAGCCAGGGTCACAATAAATGACCATTTTTCAAGTTAACTGCCTGGTACTTCAGATAAACAAAGAGAGATTTGGGCTTCAGTTCCAGTAAAGCTCTCTTACTGCCAATGACATCTGAGTTTCCAGGCTTCTGGCAGCCATCAGCAACTCTGCCCCAGCTAAACAGCTCCAGAAGGCAAGCACCCTTGCACCAGAACTTGGATGGGATGGTTGAGATGGTTATTTAAACAGTGCTCACAGAAACCAAGAGATGAAGGGCAGTGAGAAGGGAGGTGCTGAGCACTGACTGCCCCTTACCTTGAGCAAGGAATACTCAGGGAACTGGAATAATGTTGTATTAGCAGGACTTTGCCAGTTAATTAAACTGATCTAATCAACATATCTGTATTGCTGCAGGTGTACCAGTTAATTTTCATCACTGTAGGGAAGCAAAGACACTATACTGATAGGGAATTACACATGTGGAATCGTGCTCACTTCCCCTAAAACTGGTATCCTGGAGCTGTGACTCGCAGGCAGAATTGCAAATGCAGGGAGCAGCAGATGGAATGCAGGATTTAATACCCCAAAGAAGACCCAATTCCTTTCAGTTGACTGGAGGGATCCTTTTTCTACAAGGCTCTTTTGAAAAAAAAAAAAAATTATTTACTGATAATAAATAGTTATTCTAAAAAAGGAGGTATTTTGATGGTTTTCTTTGACATAAACAGGAGGGGAATCAGATCAGAGTTGTATGACTACTCTATAGATTAATGTTGCTGACTGAAAAACTGTTCTGCTCCAGAATGTGTGTATATATGTACATTTATAAATAAAATTTATTTTATACAAATCCTCTGGGGTTATTCAGGCTCTCCAGTCCTAACAAATAGAACGTTTCTGTTGTTCGGTTTTGTTTTGTTTTTAAGTTTAGTCAGTGAAAGCAGTGACTCAAATTACACCTTGGAAATAAATAAGTTCACCAACTGTGTTATTTTCAGTCATCTCTCCAAATCTGCAATGCTGGTTAAGTATTTGGTCTCACAACACAGTGGACAAAAGTTGTGAATAGCACTAAACCCCATTCTACTGATTTCAGCTGGAATAAAACACAGTCAGGGGTCAGTATTCCCATTACTTCTAAATAAAAACTGCATGCTATCTTTACTACTCCTGCAATAATGAAAAAATAATCCTATTGTTTGGAGTAGCACTTGGTCCCCAAGGAAAGCATTCCTTTTGAACTTTTTTGTTTTGAATCTCTGCTAGGCAGGGAAACCAAATACAGCCCTTGGTTTCTCCCCCTTCTCATGAGCTCTTTCACCATCTGGGCATGATCATGGCCCAGCCTTTCTTTCCACCCCTCTGAAAAAGATTCCTCCCAAACATGTCTCACCATGGGAACACATGGCTGCTGGGATGGTGCTGGGAAACTCAGGCTTGGATTAAATGTGACATGAAGCCACTCCCCAGGGGTCATCTGGTGCCTGATGTGGAAGGAGAAGTTGGGGAACTACTCTTGCCCTCCATTCTGCATCTCTGCCCCAAACTGCCCCTGTCCCTACAAAGTTTTCAGGGACATAATGCAACAAACTGAATCCCAGTACTCACAGGAAACCAGCACTGAAACCAGCCAAAGACACCACTGTGGGTACTCTTCAAAAGTCTACAGAAATGGGTATTACTGGCAGAATAAACAGGTAGGGAGCCAAAACAAATAGAGGGGCGCGTTCTTTTCTTCCTCCCCCTATCCAGGATCAAGCCCAGCCTCTGCTTTGTGCACGCACCTGAGCTGTTCTCACTCTCCTGTCACCTGTGCTGGAATCATCCCTGTGGACATCAGTTCTTGGAGTGACATTATCTATAAAGAAAAAGCCCTTTAACACTGCAGATCTATTCATGCTTGGTTACAAAAGAAAGGTCTTGGTCCTGCAGCTTTGCAATAAATGGTTAATTAATGCAACAATGCTGGTGCCAAGTGGCAGAATTAATCTGTGATTTTTTGATTTTTTTCCAAATGATGTCATACAAACTGCTCTGACTGTACTGGTGTGGAATTATCTCAAAAGGACTGCTGATCTACAGAGAGAGAGGGATAAAACTGGGTAAAACAAATTGTAAGGCTTGTAGTGAGCCTCTGTTACTCCCAAAGTGCCTGTTGTTCACAGCAGACCTGGCAACTCAGCAGGTTCCAGAACAGCAAGGCCTTCCTTGAAGCAGCAGCTCAGTCCCATTTCACCATGGCACTGTCATGTAACATGGAGTTTACACAGGAGTTATACAGTTTACACACAAAAAGATTTTTAAAAACAATCAGTAACAAGACATTTCATTGATACCTGGTGATGTTGGTTCAGCTCCCGTAGATGTCCTGCCTGAGTTGGTTATGGGAAGCCAACCTGCTTTGCATGGAGGAAGGTCAGTTCTTGATACTGCAAGAATGATTTTTTGCTGGCAGTGTGACTGATGGGATGACTCAGGCCTGCCAGTTGCCTTGCGCTTGTGAGCAGAGCTGAAAATCTCTTGCCACTCCATAACTTTTCTCCTAGATTCATTTCCCCTCTCCAACTCTCTCCTCTAAAAAAAAAAAAAGGAAAATGTTCTCCCAGCCTCTCCACCAGCCCTGGTTTGGGATACCTAAAGGAGCTCAGTGCAAACAAACAGTATGAACGTTTTCTCCTCAGCCCCACCCTCCCACAGTCACTCCTTTGCCTGCCTGGAGACCCTTGTAGGTACACACAGTCTCCTGCATTTCCTAGCTCACATTTTCAGCACAGCTGGTAGCAGGCAAACTCTCAGGTGCCTCTTTACAGCCACTCCTCACTGGTCTATATCCCTTACAGGGCCACAACTTGCAGGCGGCTCTGCCCTCCAGGCTGGCCCAGCTTGGGACAAGGGTCTGGTTGCTATGATTAAGACCTGTACTACATTTCAGGAAATCCTCAAGGAACAGAGGCCTAAAAATTTGCTTTTTAAAGAGAAATATGAAATACAATGCAATCAGCCCTAAACAGAAGGTGGAATGAGCTGGGAATGATGATACTGGGACGTAAGAGAGAAACGAGGCACCTGATTGGGACTTGGTTCCAGCAGGGAGTGAGATGTGCCAACTCCCTGAAATCTCTGCCATCTCCCAATTTCCCAAGCACATCACATGTAAAAGCTTAGCTCTCCCATCACACCATACTCTACACAAACAGCCTTTGTGTCCAGAGGAGGAGCCTCTGCCTGGCAGGAGCTGAAATCGCCCTTGGCAGATGTTGAAATCATTCCCTGTGCTGAGCGCCATGGCAGACAGGCACAGGATCTCCATTCCACGGTGCAGAGAGCTTTAAGAGATCTGAGGCTGAGGGAGCCACACCAGTACGTTGTATTCCAAACTGGAGGAGAGGATGCCTTGAGGAGAGCATGTATATTCATCTTCTGTGCATACCAAGAGATAATTTTAAGTAACTCAGGATACAGGATCTACCTAGTTCATAAAATGTTTCATTTAGTTGTAGAAAAACAAGTGTTAATCAATCAAAATGTAACATCTGACAGCTTTTTAGAAAACCTCTTGTCCTGGTTTCGGCATCACAACATTTAAATATATCATTATGTGCTTTTTAAAAGCCTGATTGGAAAAATTACATCATTTTGGACTTTCTCAACATTTGGTGCGTCAGCTCCCAGTGTCTAAGAGCCCCATAAATAGATGTTGGACCACCTCAATACAATTCATGTCCACAGATTTTCCATAACACACTTCACTCTATTATTCAAATAAAGTGCAAGTGGATCTTTTCCTGGGAACAGGGGTTATGCAATGTTCAGCACAGGAGGATCAAGAAAAACAGTGTAAAGCCAAACATGAGCTTCTAACCCTTGCAGAGCAGCAGAGTCTGTTTATATTTATTTATATGTTGTGTTTCCATTTAATTCTCACTTAACAACCCCCAGCTCCTTTTGCCTCTTTTGATCTACCAGACTCTTTCTCTCTCACGTCCTGGTACACCAAGAATGTGGCCAAGCAGCTACACATCAATTTGCCAACTGATCAATAATGAACATATAATTTCAGGATGATCAGAACTTTAATATAACGAGACCCTTATGCTGTTAGGAACTACTGTTCCAAATTAAAATTATAAACCCCTGTAGTACTGATGAGATTTTGCCAAAATCCACTGAGTGCTGGGGTCTGATAGCAAACCAAAATGTTTAGTTTCAGGTCAGAAATGTAACACGACTTCAATACACACACAGACATCCCCATAAGGATCTCAGCCGTATTTGTGTATGAATTTCATTATCTGTGCTGCCAGCCATGAGCATTTTAATGAGAAAGTTCTTGAATGCAAGGATCCTCTTTAGCATCACCATTTCCATTCGTTTTCCATTCTATTTTCACCAGACTGGTGAGACATTTCACTTTCAAGGTGACTCAGAATGCCAAGTTCAGAAAAAAACATCTCCATAGTTACACACCTCTCTCTTGCAATGAAGTGCCAGTTCTCCAGTGCCCAGCTTTCAAACTGTCAGTGCCGTAACACAGCAAAAATGCCTTGCCTCAATCACCAGGATACATTCATTTCCACTTGTTAGCCAACACCTAAAACTTACAGCAACATTTTCCTCTCTGCAAGGATAGCTGAAAGACCCCATGGAAATAATCTAAAACTCCAGTTGGTGATGTAAAAGAAAATTCTGTATAGAGATGCATCCAGTCTGTAATACCAAAAGGAAGGATTCAGCCTGGATTGGTCAAAACCAGAGAAATTCCAGAGGGTATATACTGGAAAATAGGAGATATATGGACCACACAAATACGCAAAAATAGAATCTATTCATACAATCTCTCAGTATAAAATGTAACATTCACATTATTTCAAGTTTAACTCTTACACTTGCAGGGTACAGAAATCAGGAGAAAGGTATTAATCTAGAAATAATTACACTACATTCTTTCATGTTACACAAGCATGGCCATGTTATGTAAGAAATCTCCACCTTTCTTTAGAAGACATTAGGAGACATCCATACAGGCAATACTATTAGCTAGAAATGCACGGCTGGGCTTAGAAATAAGCCCACAAGAGATTTTCGTTTGTTATTTAGTTCCCATTTCTAGAAATAAGAAATTACCTTGTGGCTGTCTCTCATTCTGACTTCTGCTGTTACATTCTAAAGTCACAATCACATCTCACTGTTTGCTTTATAAACACAAGTAGGTTGCACCCAGGCTTCTCTCCCTGACTCATGGACTTACAAATCCTGAAAGTCCTATAAAAACATAAATTCCCTTGACACAGGCGAGTTCAAGAGCTGATTCCTTCTGGGGCCTGTGATAATTTCAGTGTCTGTTTGAAGCACCAGCAGCACCAGGTCCAGAGCTCTCCTCCACGCCTCTGTCTTGGCTGCAACGTTATCACAAACCTTTAAATCTGTGACCTGGTCAGGGAAGGGATCAGAGCCACCTCTGAGCACTCCACCTCTCCTAAACTCTTCCAAAATATAAGCTGAGGGAGACCCACAGGCCGCTGCTTTCTGGAGGTGATGATCCACTGCAGCACACGCTTCCAGCTCCGACCTGGCCTTTGCAGTGTTACACAGGACCACGGAGAGGTACCGCTTCCAGCCACTTCCCAGTGCCTGGAGCACAATGGATTTATACTCTGCCAGCCAGGGACTGGGAAACTCTCCCACAGCTTTGGCATTTCCCAGTGGCTCGGGCTGCTCTGCGAGCACCTGGATGTGACTGAGGCACAAGAGCTCTACCGCTCCACCCCCAGGGAAAACCTTCCCGTCCTTTAGAGCATGGTGGAGTCGATACAGCAAAGTCCAGAACTGGTCTTCGAGGAGCTGCACCTTGGAAGGCAGGGCAGTGGTAAGCACGGCCGTGAGCAGCGGGATGCCCCCCGCGCTGATTCGCGCTGGCACCAGCTCACCCAGATCCATCGCACGCCCATCGCTGGCCTGCCACAGCTCCGCCCAGGCCCCGTTCCCAACACAGGCAGCGTTCAGCTGGCTCAGGTACGTCACCGCCTGGGCACCGGTGACCGCCCCGAAGGCACACAGCACATCCCGAGCCACACAGCCGATTACCAATATCCTGCTGGCGATGCACCTTTCCATGAAGCTCTCGCACACGTTTCCTTTGACCAACACCAGGTTTACTTCAAAGGTCATCAGAATATCCGACATTCTGCTTAGCCACGCATCTCCTGCTCTGCCTCCCTGTGGGTTGGGATGCTCCAATATGGTCCTTACATTACATGGTCTGTTAAAACCTAAGTGGCGATACTGCTCCGTGAGGTCACCGTCCATCAGCAGAATCCGAAGGGGTTTGTCTGCAAAGTGTTTGATGACTGTGGCTTGCTCTGGTGACACTAATGTGACAAAGCCTGGGGAGACACAGGAATAGCTCTCAGGCAGGCCTAGCACACAGCACGTCACAATCTCTGTGATGTTAATCTGGGAAGAGCCACTGCATTCTGCTCTCTCTTGCTGATAAGCAGCAATGCTTTGTAGCAGTTTCACGCTGGTCTGGTTTCCGTGGCTCAGAGCCATTGCCAAATGTCCTAAACCGTACCATCCACATGGATCTGCTGATGGTCCTGAAAGGTACCCCTGAAAATTACCTTGCTGACTTGAAAAATGGCTTTTCCCTAGGGTGCTGAAGTGTCTGCTGTGGGTTAACTTCTGTGTGATACAGCTGGATGCAATAACACCACTTCCAGACAGTACAGATGAACTTTTGTCACCCGCTGCTTTGACAAGAGAAGCCACTGAACCAAAGCCAGCCAAGGGTGAAACCAGGCACTTGTTAAAATGACAATCATCTCCTTGATGGGAACTAGAATTTATTGGAATTGCTTCTTCTGGTGCAGAAATATCTCTCTGAAAACACAGCAAATTTGGAGGATTTGTAAGACCGTCACGTCCAGCTTGGCCAGTTTTGCTTTCAAAAGCCTTTGGCCTAACTCTGCTAGAACACAGCTCTTTCCTTACATCATGTATGGATATTTGAAGACACTGGACCCTCTCACAGCAAGAGTTCAACCCCTCAGACATCACAGACACTATTGCTGGAACAGGAACGTTCTGCTGGAGACACTCCACCACAGCATTGCTCCACGCTCCAACCAGGAACAACAGGGTACTCATCCCAGTCTTAAACTCCTTGTTCTGAGCCTGAATGGTTTCATTAAGAAGCTGTCCAGCAGCACTTGTCAAATCCAAACTTTCAATCAGTCTGACAGCAGAACAAATCAATGTGCTCTGGTTGGTGCTTTCATCCACAATGAATTTATGTGATTTCATTGGCCCCAGGAATGTTCTCCCAGTGGATGCTAAGGATGAGAGTTGCTGGAGTCCAATATGTCTCCTGGCATTCACATCCCTGAAAGCCATGGGCAGTGGGCAGCATCTGTGAACAGAGCACAAATTACTGCCCCATCCTGAATCCACCACAGCATGAATCACGAAAAAATCATTTTAGCAGTCTAGCCCTGAATACAGCTTTCCTCTGTATAAAGCAGGTCTTCATCCTGTGCATTTATTATGAGAAATCAATGGGCAGAGTTGCTGAAATGGTGCACTGTTAAAAAACCATAGAATTGTTTCTGGCTGGCCGATAGTAAAGAGCTGTTAATTCCCATGGTTACTTACACTTCCATCAGTACAGGCTGTGTGGAACTACCACCTCCCTCCTGTCCTGCTATCTGGAATTTCAGTTATTTGCCTTGCTTAGGGCAAAAGTTCACTAGAGCAGAACAGACAAATTACATGCAAAATTCAAGAGCTTTGTGTAGATCCTTCTTGGTACCAACAGTCATGCCACTGACTTTAACCTTTAAGTCTGGAAAAACATATTTTATTCCAATTCTATTTAGTCCAATTACCATGCATGAATACTTCATTAAGTGAAATAAAAGCAATGCCACTTCTTCATACCTTACAGACTGCCAAGACTTCAAAGTTTTGACCAACTATTCATTCTTAACACACCAAAAACAAATCTTCTTTCCCTCGAAATCTCTTCCACACCACGGTCCCGTGGCAGACCACATGGATTAAAATAAAGGTCCCTTTATGAATAACCAAGTATACACACCAAAAATTGAGAACCCTGAGTCCTGTACCTCTTAGGCTCAGATTCAAATCATAGAATCACAGAATGGTCTGGGTGGGAAAGGACCTTAAAGATCATCCAGCTTCAACCCCCCTGCCGTGGGCAGGATCATCTTCCACCAGATCAGGTTGCTCAGAGCCACATCCAACCTGGCCTTGGCCACTTCTAGGGATGGGACATCCACAACTTCTCTGGGCAACCTGTGCCAGTCCCTCACCACCCTCACAATAAGGACTTTCTTCCTCATATCCAATCTAAATCTACTGTCAGTTTGAACCCATTCCCCCTTGTCCCGTCACTATATGTCCTTGTCAATAGTCTTGCCCCATCTTTCCTGTAAGTTCCCTTCAGGTACTGGAATTTATTCACACCATTTATTCCAGCTCCCTAAAGGCCCCTTGGCGTAGCTATTCCAAATCCAAAAAGCTCCTTTTTTTCCATCCCACACACCGAAAGTCCACTTGAATATTATGTCGTAGTATTGCTAGGGAGAGGAAGCGCGACCCGGCCCGCCGGCCCCACACGACCGGGGGGAAACTGCCCGGAGCGGACACACCGGAACTGCGCTGAAGACGGCCTAGCCGCTTCCTGGAGGCCGGAGGGTGCCTGCCGGGCCGATGCGGGAGTCTCACCGGAGGGGCCGCGCTCCCGCCGCTTCCCTGGACACGGAGTTGCCTGGACACGGCCGCCGCTCCCTCAGGCGCCCCGCGGGCGGGCCCGCCCACGCGCTCCCCTCCGCTGTCCCTCACGGGCACGCCGCGCCGCCATTGGCCCGAGCCGTGAGGGGGGCGGGTTCACGCTCTCGTTCCGCCCGCTCATTGGCCGACTGGGCGGCGCGTGTCGGCTGCGCGCGGCGGTGCGGAGCTCCCGTCCCGTCCCGTCCGGTGCGGTCCCAGCCCAGCCCAGCCCAGCCCAGCCCAGCCCAGCTCAGCCCAGCTCGGAGCGGCATTCCCGGCCGGATGGTGAGCGCGCCCTCCCCGCCGCGGGCTCCCTTCCCACCACCGCCTCCCCCGAGCCCCTCCGGCCCCTCCCGCCGACAGCAGGAGTTGTGCAAATCCCCTTCAGGTTCCACCCCTGTCCAGGCCGTCGCTGCTGCCCGGTCTCACAACGCACAACGCACCCCGGAGAGGCCCCCCCTCCAAGGGAAAAAACACTCCCGGAAAAACATCGGGATTCGCAAAATACGTCACCTGCTCTCGGCAAGCCGGAGCGAACATGCCTGGTTCCTCTTGGCACAGCTCACAGACCTCCGCATCGTTCGGGCCCCCGCAGCGTTGTTGCAATGGCACCGGCCAGGCCCGGAGGTGGAACCTGAAAGGGATTTGCACAATTCAGATGTGAAATAAATGGAGCAATAAGTCTCCGTAGTCAGGAAAAGGTCTCGTGTGTCTTCTTTCCAGAGCAGCATATAAAAAGTCTCATGCCTGTGTTAATAGCCAGACAAATGGCTTTGCAATCCAAGGTGGGAGGGACAGATCACGTTGAAAACTGAAATTTCATTTCCAAATACAAGAAAATGGAATCTTCTGTGTTACACACTGGGTATCTGAAAGAGAAATCCCAGCCCAAAAAATGGTAACAATTCAACAGAGGCAAGAGACTGGTCCGCAGTAACCAGGTAACAAATTCCTTGCTTTGTGTTTGTTTTATTTACTTTTGTAAAGCCTAGCCGGTTAAAGCTGGGGATGGGAGGGACTGCCTTTTTCTTTCCACGACTCTGTGCAGATTCAAGACTGTAGGACTAAAATCTGTCTGCTGCTGATTTAAAAACAAAACTATACTTGAGGAAAGCATCTGTCGTGCTTTATAAGTGGCGGGGGGGAACACTCTGTACTATAGTGGCTTACACCAGAGGCAGGAAAGGTCTCGAAGTGCCCCGGATAATGATCACCAGCCCAACACAAGCACATTAGTTCTTATGGGAGAGAGTGTGTTGATCTCACTGCTGTGGCACATTGCTACCTGGCTCCGCATCTATTCAGTGGACAGGCAGCCTGGAGCTACACAGCTCCCTTTAAACTTCGCTCCACCAGGAGTGGCTGATTTTGAGTCTCATTTACAGCCAACACCCTAAGCAACCAGCCTTTTTAGCTATGAGCACGTTGTACTCGTATTTTTCAGGTAAACCTGCAGGAAAGGCAACTGCCAGAAGGTGCAGAGGGTCGTGGTCACCTCCGTGAAGTGTTCATTTTCAGGCTGCCCACCTGTTTTTCTGGCATTACTCCTTTAATGGGTGATCTTTCTGTTTAAAACAGAAAACAGGAAGCCCAAATGCACATTCCCCAGGAACAAAGTCTTGGCTTGTTTTCTTTCTAGAATAACCTAAGAAAATGAGCATAGAGACCAGGTGTCTACAAATTGCAGCAAGGAATGTCTCTCACCTCTGCTACAGCTTTAATGTTGTCATTTATAATTTAGTGTATTTTGAATTCTCCCTGGAATGCGCTGTTTCTTATCTGTTCTCTCCCTCACTTTCTGAAGGCATCCAACTATAGAAAACCTGGCTTAGGTACAGCCCAGCGGAAGAAAAGTGGCTTGAAACCTGAACTTACAGAAGAGCAAAAGCAGGAGATCAGAGAAGCTTTTGATTTGTTTGACACTGATGGATCTGGAAGCATCGACATAAAAGAACTGAAGGTTTTCAAACTTTTTGGGTTTTTTTCTCTGGAATGAAAATATCTTTGGTCTCAAAATAGTAGCTGCTTTTTCTGTTTGTCCAACCCTATTTTAAAATAGTTTTGGAGTATGAAGGAATGTAATGGATTTTGCTCTAATGACTGAATTTGGGGTGCACTCTGCATGTAATGGTTCACAGCAGACAGGCTTCTCTACTATATAGATATTTAGATCTGACAGCTTTGAATAGCTGAGCATTAGAGAAACTAAACAGTTTTGGTTTTCATGACTAAGGTGCTTCTTCCTGGGAAGTGGACTTTTGTTGTTCTGGGATGAGCATCAGAATATCAAATATTTTCTTCACCTGACGCAGATTTTGCACGCATTCAGGAAAGTTACAACTGTATTTGTATATATGTAATCCAAAAATTACCTGGTTTTTAATTTTAAAAAGGACGAAACAGAGATCAGAGTTGCATTTCAAACAATTCAGGCAGTGTGTGTGCACTTGCATACACACAGTAGTAAAGGGGGAAGATTATGCTCAGTTCTCTTCCTGTGATTTTATGTGTTTGATCTTTTTCTAAGCATAAACCCTTTTAATTCTCTCCTTTACCTTAATTTCTCACATACACACTCTGCTCAATTTCTGCATATGTAACCTGGAAGCATGAGTTTCCTCTGCCTAATATAACTTAGGATTTCCACTAGACCACATAGGAAAAATGACATCTTAAGAATATTAAACCTGCACTGTTATTGTTCAGCAATATGAACAAAGCTAGCAGAGGACACCAAGGTGTTTTCATGGCAGAGAGTTGTCACTACAGTTCTGGACAAGGAAGTGAAACAAGCTTTAGCTCAGCCCTTACACCAAAATTCTGGTGGCCTCCTAACAGAATTGGTTTTGCTATTTTGGCACAGGTTGCAATGCGTGCCTTAGGCTTTGAGCCAAAGAAGGAAGAGATTAAGAAGATGATAGCAGACATTGACAAGGAAGGAAGTGGCACCATCGACTTTGAGGACTTTTTGGCTATGATGACACAAAAAATGGTAGGAGTTCCTAGTGGAAATTCTTGTGACAGCATAAGAAAAAGGAACATCTCAGTGTCAGGGGTTTTCTGATTAACATATGCTCTACTCTTGATTTAGAGCGAAAAGGATTCAAAAGAAGAAATCCTGAAAGCTTTCCGATTATTTGATGACGATGGCACAGGAAAAATTTCATTCAAAAACTTGAAAAGGGTTGCCAAGGAGCTGGGAGAGAATTTAACAGATGAAGAACTTCAGGTAAATTCTGATTTACCAGAGCTTTTCTAACAGGCACAGACCAAGCCTGTAGCTCCTAGGGATTGGGTGGGAGGTCAGAAATATGAAAAGCAGTCAAATACATAGATCTGTTTTCACATGAAGTGCCTCTGATTTATTGTTGTTTTAATGAGTGGAATATCTTGTGTTTAAAGTCCAGTGCCTGATCAAATGTACAATGTGTTTTGTAGGAAATGATTGATGAAGCTGATCGAGATGGAGATGGGGAAGTAAGTGAGCAAGAATTTTTGAGAATCATGAAGAAAACTAGCTTATACTAATATCTGTTGCCTTGCTATACAGCTGGTCCAAAAGATAACCTGGAAAAGGTTTAAAAACTGGGCTTGTGCCTCCTACATGTTTTCTGCCATGTAAAGAAAGTCTGAAAGGAAAGATTTTTTGGTTTATTCCTCTTTTTCAACAAAGATAATTGGGGAAGGAGGGCTGCAGTACCCAGAACCGCCAAAATGAGATACTGCAGAAGTCAAAAGGAAGGACAAACTGAACCTGCAAGGCAGGATCCCTTCCCCTCCACCATAACAACTTCCCTGATTGCCATTTTGGATAAAAACCGCTGTGTTTTACTATTTAACTAAAAGAGACTTCACTTGAGATGTGAAGATTCCCACTGCTGCTGGGAAAGGCTACTTTGCCTTTCCTAAGGCTACAGATTGAAGGGACAAGCACAGTATTTTTTATTCCTTTGAAAGTTTTTTAGGTTATCTTTTGGTATTTGTCTCCTGTTGTTTATTTCCATGAAAGACTCTAAAATGAATTATATATCTATCTGTATTTCTGTATGAAACACTGTTTTCTTATGGCAAGTTGTTTTTAAATGTAATGGAAAGCAAATGTAGATTTGGTTCTTCCTTTGGAGCTGTGTGTCATCCATAGATGTTCTTGTGTTTATCTGATCACCTGAAACCTGAATGAAACTTGAATGTAACCTGCTTGGGTGACCAAAGTTTATTGTATAACCAGGCAACACCTCATGCCATAGTTCTTACTCCCCAGATATTACAGAGCTGCTGTCACTCCAGGATTTCAGGTACCCAAAAAGTCCAGTTCCATGGTGCACTAGAGTAAATTTTGTCTTGTTGACAGTTACGTTGCAGAGAGGATTTGCATCTGAAGTGAAAAAGTAGCTCACCATGGACATCTGTGGAACACTGATTTATATCTAAACATATTTAGATCCATGCAGTCCAAATCCATTTCGCCCATCACAGGTTTTGGGGTGGTTTTTTTTAGGAGTACCTTCATTTTCTTTAGTATTTCTTACATATACTGTCAATCTAGGACTTACTGGAGAGCCACATCTCCTTCTGAGTTATAGAGCAGTGACACACAGCCTGGTATCTGATTATGTGGCTCTGCAGGAGGGTTTATCCTTTATAGACAATCAGCTTCAAAAGTTTCAAACCCTGTAAAGCTCCAGAGGCCCGAGAAGTCCCCTGTTGACATAGTGGCAGTAGATGTAATCTATAGTACCATAAGTGTTTTAAAATGTCTTAACTTTGTATAAGTGTGAAATAAAACTGTTTTGCAAGTTACGGAGTTTTTGTGCTTATTCTGTATTTTTAGAAATTATTTTAAAGTCTTAAATGGTTCACCAAGTACATTTTCACTTTCATTTATCTCTTCTTTCTAAGAGGAATTCTTAGGTGCAGTAGCCTCTCACATAATTCCTCTTCCACTCTGCTGATTAAAAGTTTCTAGTACTAACCACATCTATTCAGAAAGGGAAATTTGAATTTTGGGGAATCCCAGAGCCTATCAGAGTGATTGTACTTTTTTTTATGCTGCCACAGGAAGAGATTGATGACTGTGGTTTACCTATGATGCATGTCACTTCTCTCTTCCTGTTCTAATCCCATTACCTGCCCTGAAGGTAGGAAAAAGCCACACAATCATACCTGCCATGTGTACTACCATAGTGAAATGTTATTTCTGGCTTGCCCATTAATCTCTGAAGTCTGGAATGTCAAGCAGTGTCTGAATGAGCACAAAACTTGCAAGTGTTAACAAGTGTCTCGTGGTGCTTTAGCCCGCAGGATAGTGAGGGAAATCATCCCCTCCTCAGCCTGGCAGCTGGCTGTAAAGCCCATCCTTTGCATCCCTTTTCCCTTTCATGCTGGCATGGAGAGTTGCTCCTTAAATATCTGGCATATGCAGATTCCCCTCAGGGAACTGCAATTCTGACATTCATTGTGTGCACCCCGCTGACATCCTTCCTCTGCACCATCAGCAAAACCTGATTTTCACTCTTGAGTGTTCATTCTAGGCAGATATTTTACAGAAAGGAAAGTGGAACTGCAGTTTGTGTCTGGCAAACACCTAAATATCAAAGCATTGTTAAGGGCAATAAATAGCTGCTTGGGAGATAATATTGCAAATTACTTCTAATGAAATATGTTTTGAAATTAAACAGTACCAGGCTTTGAATAAAATACAAAATAGTTCAAGAGAAAAAAAATTGCTTACAAGTTATATTCCAAACTATAACAATTGCACGGCAGTTTTATCTCCCAAGTGCAAATTCTAAGTTCTTTATCATCTCTCAGGCCCACAGTGCAGTCCCACAATCCTGCCAGTCCCACATTAAGGCAAATCTTCAGTTGGCTTTAGGGCAGAAAGACCCAAGGAACTGCCAAGGAGTGCTGTGCTCTCACTTCATTAGACCTGAGTTTGTTTTCAGAGCAATGAGCACAGGATCAGCTTCTAACACTGCAGAAGAAAAAAGGCTTCTTTTCAGGTACACCTAATCCTGGCATTTAAAAGAGGATGGGGGGAAGCGACAGAGGAAACATTTGTGTACTTCCACATACCAAGAGTCTTACTAACAGAGCCCCAATAAACTGATGAGGCATTTAATATTAAAATATTTAAATTGGTCATTTACAGTTTTGAAGACTCACATCCTGCAAACTGCCTGGTGAAGTCACACTACGTATTTGAAATGTTAAATATTAATTCCCTGGAAACCTCCTCACTGAGTTAAATAAATCAAATATTGCCACACTACAACGGCTTTTAAATGCCCCCGGATAGCGTAAGTGGATTTTGAGCAGGGCACAGGGCAGCAAACGGCTCCGTCTACAGGCCGAGATGAGCCTTGGCACTTGAGGAAAGGCACCCTCAGGGGATAATCCTGCAAAGACAGCTTCCTTTGTGTCGCACATCTCAATACAAATGAGGGCCGATAGATCTGAGAGCTGTGGCAGCCTCGCTAGAGGGCATCCAGTTACTGACGTGTGAGGTGAGTGAGGCTTTGACTCTTCTTTGCCTCCTCCGTGGCTTTCAATGACGAGGGAAAGTAGGCTCACAAACACCATCCAGACTGGGCTTGAAATACGTGGTTGGATACAGAATTATTTTCTCTGAAAGGAAGAAGGCAAGGCTTCTCTCACAACCCATGTTCCAAACTCTGTAATTATTAGTCAGTTGTTCAAAGCTAAACCCCCAAACCACACTTTCTGAAACTCCCACTCTGTATCAATAATTGCAGACACACTCTCAGGAGAGCAGAGAACTCAACTCGCCTTTCACACAGTCCCCCTGAGTGCTCTGACCACTCTGTAGAGTTATTTTCTCCCTTTGGGAATACTGCTATCAAATGGAACCACTTCCAGCAGAGAGACTGAGCCAGGCTCGCTGCAGGATGCTTGTGGCCCTCCCCTGGGATGTGGGAAAGCTGGAATCGTGGTCTTGCTTCGAGTCAAGAGGAACAAGGATTTGAGAATTAGACTCTTGTCCCCAAGGTGAGTGTGCTGACCTTTAGGGATGTGGCATAACTCCAATGGCCTTGTGGGGACCTAAACCTATAGCTCTTGACCTCTTTGCAGTCCTGGCTGCCACTAATGACTGAACTTGAAATTGCTCAAGGCTTTTTTTTTGCTTGTCTGAATTAGATTGGACACAGAGAATATTAACAAAGCAAAGCTGTCAAGCCTGAGCTGCAAAGGTGTAGAATTGCCTTGCTCTCAATGCTACTTTATTTCCTTTAGAAATAAATTCCTTATTAGTTAGAAAGCTTCTAACTGGTTCTAGCAGTGACATAAGTTTCATTATGAAAACAACCCCCCCACATTAAATAAAGCCATAAAAATTGGTTTCCATAGGAAGCAAATGCAACAACTAACCTAATCCATTTCCAACATCATTTTGAACCACTCTCCACCCAAAAATGTAGCTTAGTGCAACAAAAGAAAACCAGCTTAAGTCACACATCCATGCTATTGTCTGAAATAGCTTCCTGGTATGGTTCCTTCTTTCCCTCCATATAGAGAAAACAGATATTTACTTTCCTCTAAATTTTTTCAGACATCCAAATGAGAAGTACCATAAAAGCTCTAAAACTGAAGGAAAAAGTGACCACAAACATTGTAGACTGAGCTAGAAACACTAGAAGGTATTCCAGTAAAAAAAAGCAACATTTTACCAACTTTTAAAAAAATAGAGTCAGATCATGTCAGTTTAACTCTGTTCTCCATGTTTCCTCTTTAGAGAGCTTAGGACATGACTGGCCAAAGAAATCCACTGAAGTATGGGTTCCACAAATCTTTTGAATGTTTTGTTTAAATCAGTCCATAAAGCACTTGTGAGGCTGGAGAGAATTGATGCAGAATAGCTCCTTGGAAAGGACATAAATTTAACAATGTTTTGGGGGTTTTTTGGGTTTTAATCCTAACAGGTTAACTAAATTATTGATGAAGTTATTGATGTTAGTCCTGGAACGACATCTACCTTTTGCAGAAATAAAAGATTTTTTTCCTAGATGAAAAAATCCATGTCAGTGAAGGTACAGTCCATCTAGAGCAGATATCAGGTGAAACAGGTGCTAAAACTACAATTATTTTCTCTAAGCAGAAAATTACCATAGTTGAGACTAGTGTTGGGTAAACATATCCCTTTACATGGCTCTTTCTTGTCCTCCTCCTTAACATTAGGAACCAATGAAATATTCCTCAAAATGGCTGACAGGTTTGAATATCATCTCTGTTTGTGCTGCAAAATATATAAATATTTTTGTTAAGTCCTGATAAACCGGGTCAGTGTCTGGGTGGGCTAAATGCTTAGGATCTTTCTGCAGAAACCACCTCTATTATTGCTTACAGCATTAAAAATAGCAATATTACAAATCCAAGAGAAAATATGAGTTGAAAATGCTTGTGTATCACAATTAAAGGAGTTTTTCCCAGAAATGAAAGGGCTTTTAGAAGGCGGGAGGGAAGAAACAGGTACTTTTATTCTTCCTAGTACCAACCCAAGATGCAATAGATGAATTAAACAGGATATTATTTATTGTGTGGGGATTTTTGTGCCGAGATTCAGAATTCTCCTGAGTACCAAATGCCCTGCAATGCCGTGACTCACCGAGTCAAGGTCTAGGATGGTATAATCCTGACCCCCTCCTGCCAAGGGCTCAGCAACATCTATTCCCATTTCCTGCAGCAGGACTAAGCGGGGCTTTAGCACTTCTGCAAAACTGGGCCTTAGACAATAGAGGCTTTAGGTATGGACTTCCTATTTCCTGCAGTGGATTTGTGTAGGTGGCCTTGTTACCAGAAATCCATACTCCTACACAGCAACTTCTGACTGTGTTTCTGCAGAAATGACTATGATGAAAGGAATGAAATATTTTTAAAATAAAAATCATGTGTTTGTTTCTCCAAACCAGTTGGGGTATCTCCTGCTGGCAAGATTAATTTCCTCTCCTCTTGTGTGGCAGAATTAGGAGTGGGGTGGAAAACAAAAGGATTAAGGTTTGCAAGGCCACCGTGGCTTGGGCTGCTGCGCACACGGAGAGGGGAGAAGCCCATCTGTCCTGTCCTCTGCCCATCACCGGCAGCTGAGTCACTGGCCCAGCCTGCAGAGCTTCTTGCTGCTGCATTTCGCAGCCAGGAAAATCCCACATCCTCCCAGTGGGTGTAGGAAACGCAGCTACAGCCTCTGGATGTGTCGGCATCAAAAACAAAGGGGAGATTGTGGTGCAGAAAAAGGCTGTGGGCTCAGGGCCAGCATGCCAGGACATCGCCGACAGCATCCTGGAGAGCTGCGAGCGCAGCCCAGGCCAGCACTGCCTGCCCACGGCCCTGCTGGTTTGCCAACCCCAACACTGCAAGGTGTGTGACTGGCTCTACCTCCTCGAACGGGGACCTGCCAAGGCCACCAGCAAACAGACTCTGCTGTCCCACCTCATCCTGTCTGTCTGGTTTTTGGCGAGGAGCAAGTCACACCTTGCCCTTCCTGGTCTTCCCCAGCCCAGGCTGTTTGCCTTCAAGTGCAGGGGCTTACTGAAGTCTCGGCTCTTGCCGTGCTGCTGTGGCCAGCACGGCACTTGTGGCTCCAGTGAGGGTCACCAGAGGTGCTGCTCTCACTTCCCATCCTTCTCACCCCCAGCCATATTCCATGATTGCAGAGGTGGGTACAATCAGCCAGGGTGGCTTCAAACCCTGAATTTTCCAGTACTGGCTGAATACTGCCAACGCTGCTTCAGATGATGGCTCTGCAAGCATCCTGCTGGGAGAGCAACCCAAGATATTGCTCACAGATCCATCTTGTTTCCTTCCATGTGTTCCCTGTGCCACCTGCCAAGCTCATGTTGAGGGTGGTGTTATTCTGAGAAGACCACAAGCATCCTGGGTCAGGCAGCCAATGCCTGGCTCTCCAGCTCCAGGGCTGAGTACTGCTCTTGGGAAAGGAAACACAGGAACAGACTGGCATGGGTTTGCCCAGCTGTCTGGGCAGTTGCTCCAAACAAAAGCTCTTTTGAGAAGCTGTTCCTGTAAAGGGACAAGAAGAGACCTGACATGCCTAAACGTGCTCTTCCGCACTGAGGTGGCAACCGGAGAGCTCTGCTGGCACTGGGAAAGGTTGCTTTCACAATCCAACAGCCTCAGTCAGCCCTAGGCAGTACAAGCCTTTCCACCCCAAGTCTCCAGTGGCTTACAGGCCACTTGGATCACAACTGGCATCAGCACCCCAGCCGATCCCACAACCCTAACACAATCCTTCTTCACCAGTGCCATGCTTCCTTGGAGGCTTCTCATCCTCCTCCTTGTGCCTCCTTAGCAAAGCTGCTGCCCCTGTGCCTTCTGTTTAGCCACCTAAAACTTCTCATAGGAAGGTTAAGCAGCAAGACCATGCAGAAAATAAAGGAGAGGAAACTTCCTCTGACATCCATTCCCCGTCACATTTGTTCCATGCCCATATTGACCAAAACACAGGGAAGGACAGACAGGAGAAAATAGCTACGTGTCAAGGGAAAAACAAACCAGCCCTTCCTAGCTCTGTCTAGGCATGCATCCATTTACCAGACCAAGTGCTTTTGTCCCAGCCTGATGGGCAGACCAGAGCCTGCCTTTGTAAGCTATGCCAACAAGGAAGGAACAAGGCCCCACACATCCTTTACCGTGACTGGGTCACCACTCGGATGTTTTAACACTGGTGTTCAACACCAGCATTTTCTTCTGAGGAGGTGTCACAGGCTGGCTCCACCATGGGCCTGCTTACACCACAGGTTCCCCCTTTATTGGGTTAAGTATGTCTCTTTTCACACAAACTGTTTTATAGTGATAGTTTATAGATATATCATGGCCATCTGGGATGTTTCTAAATATCTACAGCTGCATTCTTGGAGTGAATTTCCTTCTACATGCTGGAGTCAGAACAAATTTATATCCACGAATCGCATGTGAGATGCTGGCTCATTGTCCTGGGGTTCAAAAGTTTAAGGTGGTTTTTGAATAGCACCTGCAAATGTCAAGGTGTCAGATTAACTTTTAAGATACTAAATTATTTGTTTTCAAGAGTGAAGCACTGATTCAAACTGAATCTAGGTATTTAATGGAAAATGGAGTTTGAACAGTAGTTTTTTATGGCATCGTTGCCATCCCGAAACTTTCACAGTTCAAAAGGTGGCATAAATTTTAGACAAAAAGAAATCATTTCACACTTCTTTCAGCAGTTTCCATTGAGATGCTGGCTTGTTCAAGGCACCATCTCTTTAAAAACATTACATCAACTTCAGTGGATGTTTCTTGGTAACGCTCACTGAGTTCTGAACAATTACCACTAGTTTTTATTTGCATATGAGTTGTTTTAGGGACTATCCAGGCAGAACTGTAATAGCCCCATGCCCTAGAAAGCTTTCAGCCTCAGAAGACAGATGACACGTAAGGCAGTATTGGCCAGAAATCCAAGGAATGTCAACCTCTTTCCAATAGTCATTTCTTAGAAAAGCCGCCTGAAGATGACTGAAATTGGGATGCTTTGGAAACACCAAAAAATGTGCACTCTTAAATATGTAACAGGAGGGTGGCAGAGCCTTGGAGCACAGGTCAGTGAGAGGTGGATGGGAATGTACCAGCTGCAAGTGGGAGACGATCACGAGGCTAAGAGTACCTCACAGCTGGTGTTGGAGGAACAGGCATTTCACTTGCACCTAATATGGCAGAGACATCACAGAAATTATTTAAGCAGAGAGGTAGGCTTGGAAAATTAGCTTTGCAGGGAAGAACTACGTGGAAGCCAAGAAGAATCTTGCAAGATCCTGTAACAGAGATACAAGAGGAATGTTTAACCTTGTGAATAAAATCTTCACGTTACTGAGTACACACATCCAGATCTGGATACAGAACAGTCCTAGACAAAGATGATGCTTATCCTCAGTCTAACTCCTAATAGTAAACATCTGCACCATTTTTCCAGATTTTCTTTTTAAGGATTAAAAGCCGGAATCTAAGAGATTCGGATGCATTTTGCACCTTTAACTGAAGAATAACACAACAGAGGACCATTTCAAGGCACAAACAAGAGGCATACACCAGAGAGCAATGGAAGACGTTCCTCCAAGGCTTAGAGTGCAAGTTCTGTGTCCCAATCCCTCCCAATGGGCAGATTGGCACAAAAGTATGAACATCTTTAAACACAGAATGTGTTGCACAATGTGATCACAGGTGGCTGCTTTTTTTACATGACTATGGGAATAGCGATGAGAGATATTTTTGGCAGACACAATCTACTTTAACCAGCTGAGTATCATCTTTCCTCCTCCCTGCTTTGTGCCCAGATGATCTCCTCCAGCAGGGCCTCTCCAGTGTAATTGCCAATATGCCAATATTTTCCTGCTCACTTGAGCCCAGGGACCTGTGATTCATTCAGGTATGCACAAGCCAGAGCCCAGGGAAACATGGTGTCGTTCTGAAACTAACAGCAGCCATACGACTTCAGGGACTGGCTTTTGATCTGGCAGCAAGCAGAGGCATGGTACAGTTCAGCTCACCTCTTGGACATCTCCAATGACACTTCCTTCTTTATTCATATATAACAAGCTGACAGCTTCTTTCACGTGCAGTAAAGAGTTTGCCTTCAAGTATTAAAGGAAAGGGACAGGGAGCAGCCTTTAACAGCATTGTTAAAGACTAAGCACAAAAGTGCACACTTGTGTGATAAATTTATGAGTTGTCAAGGTTTCCATTTGACTTTTTAAACACCAGCACACAGCCTCAGTCCAAAGTCTGTGCAGAGACTTTTGCAGCCCAGAGTCTGAAATTAGTAACTCAGTAGCTCATTGGATACCCGGTAAAGTCTTCAGGCATACAGGACAATGGGGCTTTCAGTGGTAATTTTCCATCAATGCTCTTCGTTTCCTTTCTAATTTAAGTCAGTCTCTCACCATTAATGATCAAAAGATAGAAGCCTGTCTTGGGGTGACTTTATGATGCTGTATTCCCTAATGCCTGCTCTATGCCCAGACATGAATCCTGTGTCTTTAAGCTGGGTCCGAGAGAAAGGGGGAAAAAAAGCCAAGCAAATTCTTCAGAGCAGTTTTGTGTTCGAGGACACACACACTGCCCTGCGTTCTCACTGCGACAGAGCCGAGGAAAGAACCTTCCTGCTTTTAGCCGGCTTTCAGCTCTGTTTTCTCAGGAGAGAGATGGAGAGTTAAAATTCTTTGCTTTTTGGCTAGCCTGTTAGCTGAGGCAAGAAAGTTTTTTTCCCTGAGACTTTGGCTGCTGCTTCTTTTCTTCTGGACTGCTCAGAAACACCAGAACATCACCGGGAGGCCTTACACCGCAGCCCCGGCAGGGGGCCCAAGCCACACCCCAGCTCTGGAGAGCAAAGCCACACCTACAGAAAGGACTCAGGTTTTCTCCACACGAGAGGTTTTATTATTTAATATTATTCATTCTTTTTTGGTGTCTGTGTGCACCCTGCTTGTTAAATAAATAACTTTTTTTTTTTCACTTTCCTCTGAGGAATTTCTCTCCAAACCTGGTGGGGGAGGGGCTTCTGAAATCTGCCTTCTATTAGAGGATACGTTCATTTCGGACATTTTCCTCCAAATTTGTCTCAAACCAGGACAAAGCCCTTAAATAATTTCTTCTTCAGCAAACCAAAGCAAGGTTTGATTTATTTACATCACATCACAGCACTTGCTATCAAATACAACTTCAATGGCTTAGCTGAGGCTGCAAAAGATGAGGAAAACCAGGATCCTGTTGGTACTATGCAACTTGCACAACTCAGTCACAGGTGGCTGCTTGTTTCATGTGGCTGTGGAAATGCACCTGAGGGCTTATTTTTGGCAGATACTGATCAACTTTAACCAAAGGATTTTAAGTGGTTCAGAAATGCTTTTGTACATAGAAACCCTGTGGAACAGTTCCAAGCACCTCCTCTTAGTCCCTGTCTCTCAACACCAAGATTTGCTCTGGTACAAAAGCATGGGCAGGTGGAGGAAAACACGAGTCAGTAGTGAGAGACTAATGCAGAAACTAAGTGTATGAGAGCAGACTGTGCCGGCACGCACCACACCTCTGCCCGTGGCTCAGCTGTGAATGAGGTTAGACAGCTTGGAGAGAAAAGCCAGAGACACAACAGCTTCAACATCAGCAGAACCTGGTTCATTACAGAGGCATTTCTACAGCGATGCTGCATGATATATCTGGAGGTTTTGTTTTTGCAAGGCATGGAAGTTGTGAACACACAGGTTTTTCCTACCTTCAAAGAGGACAAATCTCATTTCAGAGCTCACAGACCTAGGAAGACTGATATCAGCACGTCTCAAGTTTTTGTTTAGGCAGCTCAAAGGACCCCAGAATTAATGTTCTGACAGGAATAGCAAAACATGAACAATATAATTGAAAATGAGGGAGAGCTGGGAGAAGTTTTTGAGATTTTGGAACTGACCTTGAGAAGAGCAAGAGTGAAAACCCACAGTATTTCAAAATTATACTTCCCACTTTGCTAGATCTCATTATGCCCTGGTTTAATACCATAAGGTTTATGTAAGAGAATACCATTTTGCTTTTAGAGTAAAACTGGAATCTCAAACAAATCTCTCTGCGAATCCAGGAGAGGCATGATTAATTCATCTCCTGTCTTCAAACAGAGTCCATAGCTTTCTGGAGGCACAGAAAATTGCCAGGTAAGGGCAGTACACTTGCAAAACCTAACTCTCATAATTAAAAGAGCAGCAGCTATATTCACTTGTTCAGCCTTCATTCAGCATGTTGCTGAGTTCCATTAGCCTTTAATTGCATGACCTCGCAGATTTTCCCATCGGATTCTTGCTATTGACAGAAAAAACACTCAATTCATTTCTCTTTCTCCTTGTTTGCATGATTTTGTACACCAGATAAATCCGGCATGAGGTCTTGTAAAAAAATCCACTCTCCTTTGTGTGCTGTACTCATCCAAGTGTCCTCATTCCATACGAATACAAACACATTTACTTTCAGACAGCTGATAGGCAATATTGCACTCTTTCCCTATTTTATTGATTAAGTCCAGGAAAATTATTGGAAGTGAAAATTAACAGTAGTGATAATCACTCTGCTGCCTGACATAAAAGCTTTGTCCAGTCTGAGCTGCAAACAAAATGCTTGGCATCTCAACCTGTGCTGGCTGCAATCCACACCCCAAAAAAACCTCTTCTACCCACCAAAAGCAAACCCCCTTAATTTTCTGTTTAGAATAAATCACTCCAAAAGAGGCTTGAGGATCTTAGGAAAGAATATTCCCTGAGGATGATGCCAGGTTTTCTCAGCAGGGCCTTTGACTATGAACTCCTTTTCATTTGACATGATATATGCACTCAGCTGCACATCTTCCATTTCATGCAAATTTTGGGAATTTTGAAGTCCAACATTGCAAATTTGAATCTAGAGGTATCAAGCACAATCAATTTAAGCAGTAAAGTCTCTGACCTGTAGCTGGAGACTTCTGAGTTTATATCTTGTTGTACTGATATTCTCTATTTTATAATCTTTTTCAGTGTCATGTCATGCCTTTTAGCAGTCTTTGCCCTGAAAAAGCAGGTGTCTTCTGGTTCCTGCAAAATTGCATTCCAGTAACACGTGCTTATGACCTGTGTATGTTTTTCATCTTAAACAGACCTTAAAAGCTATGTTGCAAATGCCAGTACTCTCCTAATGCATTGCTCTTTTCTTTCTAATTTTCTTTTCTAATTTTGCCTTGGTAAAGGTCAGGAAAGGTTGATCAGATGTGTAGTAAACAAATGTTACTGTGAACCTCACTGCAATTTCGAGTAAGAGAAGCCCCCACAAGCCAAGAGGTGTATTTAATACACAAGCAGAACCAGCAGTTAGGCTGATTTTTTATTTTAAGAAGCCTCTTTGCAGACCTGTTTCTTCTTATACCAACGAAATGCAGAACTGCAGATACAGGCTTTTGTCTTGAAGCCATTGACTGAGGCAAATTGTTCAATCATTTTTTTCCCGTGCACAGCTCTCATTTCAGTACTAGCATTTGCAATTTTCTGGATCATTAATTTGGAAGGAGAATGCACACTAAAAAAAGGTAAGACTACAGAATAGTGTCTCCTTAGTTTTGGGAAGACTTTAGCTCTTGTTTAAGGTGGTGTTCCTGCTCTGCTTTTCTAAGGGTGGAATCTGGATTTGCTGAAGATCAGATCTTTCTGAATAACTCCATGTGCAGACAGATGTATTCTGGAATTAAGACTCATGGGTCCCATATAGTTTATCCATTTTTATTCTTTCTTGGGGAGGTTACCAAAAGAGAAAAAGATTTTGCAGTGGCGATTACTTCTACTAAATATTGGATTTCTAGGATGTGTAGACAGACTTTGCCTAGCATGGCAATTCTTTTTGCATATTTCTGACAGAAAAAGTGGTTAATAGTCTCCTGCAAGTCTTTTTTTTTCTTATATAACTTTGTCTAGATTAAATATTAGACAGTGCTCTGCCTCTCACAAGCCCTTTCAGGAATCCATTTTCCCCTCCATTATTCAATTGGAAAAGGATGATGTTTGAGAAACTGCCTAGATCGTACCTAGAGACAGAAATCCAAATTAAAGACCCCTTCCTTTGTCCACTTAGACCAACACTTCAGCATGTGGATTGAGTCCTATAACATCCATCTAAATCCAGTGACTTCAAGGAAATTCCTCTTTCTGGCAAGAGCTTACCTCTGAAAAAATAAATATTCTTAATTGGAGCTAACTTGAAGTGAAATCCTAGATGAGATTAGGCAGGCTCTAGTTATTCCTATAAGATAGAATTAGGGTCTTTGGGGTGTTGTCTTCATAATAATAATGATAAAATCAAATGTTGTATGGTATTTTCCTGCTTCGTGACTCCCAGTTGATATAAATCTGCAGCCAGACCCTGTGCAACACGAAACAGTAGAAATATACAGCCCAAACCCCTCTGATGCCCTTAGCTGCCCACACAAGTCCCCTGACTGTGCTTAGCACCCAGGACCTGTGTGCTACTCCCTGACATTGAGAACAGACCCTGTCCCAAGCCCTTGCACCCTGCTGCAGACGACAGCAGGAAGTCTGCTTTGGCTCTGCTAAAGGGAAGCTAAAATAAAGCCAGACCTGATTTTCTTGGCTGCAGATACGCTGAAAGAAATCAGTGAAAAATCCGAGGGCAACCTCAATCCGCACTGTGGCTGTGGCCTGCAGCAGTCACCACTATTGCTGTGGTGTGCCATGAATTCCCCCTGCTCTGCTTTCCCGCTGCACAGTCGCGCTGCGGTGGATTTTCTGCCCCAACCCTGCTCGCCCCAGGAAAGCAGCATGGCCAACAAAACCATCCTGGATCCTCTCCAGCTGCTTCTGCTCATTGATTGCCACTGGGCAATTCCACACTGCTTAGAAAGAACATCCCATGCAATGATAATCAAAGCAAAGGCCAACAGACCGCCTGAATATTTCTGCGTCACCGAGGACTCCCTAAAGGGCAAATTCTTCCATTTCTGAAAACAAGAATTGTTGTCTTCTTATTCTAGGTCACTTGTGGAACCACACAGATAACAGATCTCAATGAAATGTCACTAATGATAAGGTCCGGGGCTTTCAGAACATGTTTCTGAAGGCAGGCATTTTATTTAGGTGTCTAAATGGAGGCAGCAATTTTCACCCACTGTTTCCCAGACTCGCTTCTGAAGGCACGGACCCAGGTATCATTGATATACTTGGCTATTGAAAAATCAAGCAGGCTGGTCTGGGTGTTGCACCAGGGAAAGGAAAAGTGCAGTGGTCGTCGTAAACACGGATTTGCTCAATAGGATGGGAGCAGCCACAGCACCCTGCGTGCCACAAACACTGCTATTTTCTGACTGACTGTGACCACACAGGGCTGAGTCACCTAATTCGTAGCTGCCAGTGCAATGTAGGCAGCTCACAGGCTGGAAACAGCAGCCTGGATTTTATCCCAAAACACGCTTCCCTGCTCCCTACTCCACGGAAATTTTTGTTGCAGCTGAACAGTTTGCAAATAACAAAGTCTAAGCACACACAGGCAAAGGATGATTTTGCAAAATGTAGGGCTGATCCTTGGCTGCACCGTGGATTCTGGAGCTTGGCATCTGGATGGTGCTTCCCCACAACTTCATCTGTGGTTCAGCCATCCCCAGGGGAAAATTCAACAGTCACTATTCCAGATGGTAAAATAATTACTATTGGCTGAAGAAATTAAATGTCACTGAGCCGTAATCAAAATATTGTTTTGTTTTCAAAGAACACTTCAGGTTGAAGGCCACTGAGTCCATCCCTGACTGTGCCGTGTCTCGACACACAGGAGGAAAAATACATAGCCTTGTTTCCACTTTTCTCTGTTCTCACCTGAATGACTGGATCAAGGTTAAACAACCGCAGACAGAAGGAAAAAGATCACGGAACAGGAGTGGAAACGTGAAATACGTCAAATGGCATTCTTTTTTTTCTTGTTGTCAGAAGTGCTCAGGGGTTGTGGCCAACCAGGCAAGAACAGGCAGGCTGTCTGCAGAACGGGAGATTTGTGACGGTGAAGTCCTATTGGGGTTTTTCTGGGACAGTTACATATAAGACACCAAAGGAATGGCTCAGAACTACAATCCCCACCTACAATGTTTCTTTTCCTTTACACTTACGGTAACGATGTTTGGGCAACAGTCTGCTTTTTTCAGTTCCCACCTACGATTCATTGTGAAACTTGGTAAGATTGGCCATGTTGTAATGTTACTCCATGAGTATGTGGATAAAGACATTTGTCTTCAACACCTTTTTGCTGTATTCATGAACCTGTCCCATTGTTTGAGTCATTCCTTAGGGCGTAGAACATAGGTGGCATTGCTCTGGCAGAAACCTTCTGCTGTGCCTCCCATGTTTATTACTGTGTGTATGAAACAGATGGATTCTGATATTTTGTCCATCCACTTAAACACTGAGTACCAAAATTGCAGAAATTTTCATCAGTGCTCCAGCAAGTGGCTTAGGTAGAATTTGGAGCAATGGGCAGATCTATAAGAACAATTACTAAAGTAAACTCCACATTATGCTAACTGAAGCAGCACTGCAAACTACAAAGATCAACTTACAAATTTAAGTACTCTGAAGTTTTTAATGGAAATAATTAGTCTGAAATCAAAGTTTCTATCCTAACCCTGACCATGGGTGCAAAGGAAAGGAATTCATTTGGCTATACAACAGAACAGCTTTCCAAATCACACAGTGAGTGCTGCTATTTTTTCTACTTCATAAGTGTAAAATTCTTATTTTAGGTTGTCTAGACCTTTGATTCATAGAAATGTAAATTTACATTCATTTCACATTCACTGATGTTAAATCACTTTATTTTATTCAATTCAGAACTTCATGGAATATCTAAGTCCTAGTCTGCTTAGTGAAACTCGACTTTCTGTGAAGGCAACCAAGTAAAAACCTCTCTTACGCCATTCCCAGTTGCAGAAATAATAGCTAAGGAAACACTCTCTGACAAAGTCTTCAGGAATAAAACATTTGCGGTAGACAGACAATATAATTTTAAAGGGAACCTTGAATGAGAACCTTTGACATCTGATAACCCTTTCAGTACCTGTGAATTACCTGCTGCTGGAAAACTCTCAGGTGGCTGAACACTGCTTTGGCAGACGAGTTTGTCTTTGCCTGTAATTAAGACCAAATCTACAAAACACCTGCCTATATTACCCTCAGAAAATACAAGTCTGTGAGCAAACTGGTGTTAGAATTAAAATTTACTGCTATTCATGTATGGGATTCCAAAACATACACAAAACAGCAGAAGTGTCAAGAGATCAGCCTACATTTTTATATTTCACTTCATTAAAACAAGGTATTTTTAAATCCCTTATTATGCTGCCTTGTTCTTTCTAAAACACTGCCTTATTCACAGGCTTAAGGTTCTTGTTGGTAGTCACAGGTTTGGTCATATCTTCCTCATCATCTGGGTAGAGATGTACATTAAAAGGGTACATTTCTATGCTAAAGACACTGCCTGGGCACCCATAGAAAGCATGTCTGAATGTCCCCAGGGTCCCTTTTGCCAGAAAGCAGCACAAGTTTCACACTGACACGTGCTGGCAGGAAACAGACTGACACCCACATGTGCCCAGGTGCGAGTTCAGTGACCACAGAGCCCAGAGGGTTTCTGGAGGGGCAGGTTTTGACACTCATAGAGTGTTCCTGGCTGGTCACAGGTTTCCTGTCACCAAGGAAAGGGGGCACCAATGTGCATGTGAAAGGAACTGTTAGCACCCTGGTAGGAACTGCACTACTTATGTTGCTGTAGCTGTGGTGACCTAAGGGTGTGAGCGAATCCAGGTTTGTAAAGGGAAGTTTTCATTTCTGCCCCTAAGAGGTAGTTGCTTCCTGGTGTGACAGCTCATAGACTTAGAATACACCAAAGGCATAACATTTATATTATTTTCTCTCTGTGATGTATTCAGCTTGAAATTCAGTTGTGGACAGGGGATTTCATTTTTCCCCACATGAATATGACTACTCTTAGAACGTAGGAAGAATATCTATTATACACTAGAAGAACAGTAAATTCCCCCAAACAAAGCACACTAGTTTAATCATGTGAAATGATTTCTAAATAAATCATAAACAAATCATGTCTACCATTTTTGCTGTCTTACAGTAAATGTGTAGTTCAAATGTAGTTCTAAAAAAGTGTGTAGATTGGGAAAATTCAGTTATCCATAGAATCATAGCGTGGTTTTGGCTGAAAGGAACCTTAAAGCTTCATCAACTTCCAACACCCCTGCCATGGGCAGGAAACCTTCCATCAGACTGGGTTGCTCAGAGCTGCATCCAACCTGGACTTAGAACACCTCCACAGATGGGAAGTCCACAACCTCTCTGGGCAACCTGCTTCAGTACTTCACCACCCTTACAGTAAAGAATTCCTTCCTAAATCTAATCTAAACATACCCTCCTTCAGCTTAAAGCCATCCCCCCTTGTCCTATGCACTTGTGAAAAGTCCCTCTTCAGCTCTCTCGTACCTTTACGTACTGGAAGGTGCTATAAGGTTTCCCTGGAGCCTTCCTTCTCCAAGCTGAACAACCAAAGTCTCTCAGCCTGTCTTCAAGGGAGAGGTGTTCCATCCCTGTGATCAACTCAGTGCCTCTCCTCTGGACTCATTCCAGGGGCAGTTTGGTTGGCAGTGCTAGCAGAGCCTATCTGGGGACACTGTCAGCACGTGGAGCTTATGTGCAGCTGCGGATCTCAGAACAGCCCTGCTGCTGCCGTGCCTGTGCCAGCATGGGAAGTGTGTCCTGTCAGCAGCCCTGCTTCTGGCCACACTCAGCACTGATCCCTCTTCACACTGCCCCCTCCCACCACCTTCACGAGTATTAATTAAAAGTGATTCATAAAAAGCTTTCACCAGGCAGCAGCTGGTTTCTAGTCCAGACAGCCCTCAGCAAGACAGCCAAGGAGCTTGGCCATTCGACCTCGTGTGCCTTTTCTGCAATTCACAGCAAGTATGTCGGCACTGCCATAAATGTCGTACCTCCTGTGACAGGGCTTCATGGCAGCCTCCACTAACTTTTGTCACCCTCTTAGTCACCCTTCCTCCTGGAGTCACCAGGCACTGCACTGACCTGCAGAAGCCAGAGCTGGCAGCCAAGCAGGAGGGGCTCAGGAGGAGGCTTGTGCCACTTCTCTGCTCCATTGCTCTTGCCTGGGTAGCAAAGCTTGGTTACTTCACAATGTTCCTTGCAATAATTTTGCAAAAACTATTTCCTGTTAGGGAAATGGAAAATAAAGAGTACTTCAGTACCCTTTATTCAGTACTACACTTACATTTTTGTACTTAAATCCAGTGCCATTTGTTGTGAGCTCGGGAACTTCCCTTACCCTTATGGACCAATCCCCCAAATGCACCCAGTCCACCAAACACTGCTGGGTCTCCGGAGTGCTCCTGCAGCTGATGCACAGTTCAACTTCCACCAGACCTGTTCTGTGGACTCCCTCTTTGGGGATCATTTGATAATACAAAAATAGAATATGAACAAGGTACATTTTCAGCCAGATTACAAAATACTCATTCTGCTCACCATACGGAACTGAAAACAGACTTCACACCAGACCAGACTTTTGGTCTGATTTGATGAAGAGGGACAGGAATTTTGGTGAAGGTAGGGGGATCACTGTCCTTTAAAGCCCCAAGGAAGCCAATGCACCACCAGATCCAGGCATCAATCCTGCTTGCCAAGCCTTACAGAGGCTGCAAAAACAGTCACAGCCTTTCCCCAGGTGAAGGGAACTGCAAGCTCAGATCCAGCTTAAGCGGACTGAAAACCAGCCCCAGCACCCAGCTGGGGTAGCCCTGGCAGCCTGTGGCACCAGGCACTACCCCTGCATCCAAAGGAATGCATGACAGGCATCGCTGTGCCCCAGGTCTGATGTTTTCTCTTCATCCCTTTTCTGTAATTTAACTAGAGATGATGTTACCAGTGTGCCTAATTGTACTCAACCTCACAAAGGTCTTGCCCCGATGATATTGAGGCAAGGCTTCCACAGCTTGTGCATCACATAAAAAAAGCACTGCCTCACACTGGCTTTAAGCGTCTTACATTTTGACTGTACTTATTGTTATCTTCTATTATATATTTATTTTTATTTACTTAACTTTTCTATAGTCTGAAATATGCTTCAAATACTTCATGAAAGAAGCAAAAATAACCTTCTAATTTACCCACAAAGTCTTCTCCCAGAATGAATCAGTAAAACCTCCAAACCATTTTCAAGTAAAATGATACCACATTGCCAGAATGACAAGCACAGAATTGCCTCACAGATGATAAACCAGAACTGAATTTGAGAAACCTCATATAGACTTTCTACTGTGAATCATCCTTTTTTTAATTATTTTTAGCTGGGGGTTGAAGATAGGGTGATTCATCCCATACTGAAATTGTTTTCTGTTTCAATACAATACAACTTTGTTTGCTGCAACATCCTTTGAGCAATATTGGAAGACCAGAATAAGAATTAAATCACTCTCACCAGAAGAGAAAAACAAGTCTGGGGACAGAAGAAGGCATTTTCCGTCTGAGATTTAGGAAGGAGTGGAGCAGCAATGAGGCTACCAAAAAGCCTCTCTCAAGGCAAACAAAATTAATCTGTTTAAAACAAAGCCAAGGTTTCTGAAGGCAGAGAGGGAAATGGTCAGTATAAGGTGAAAAGGAGGAAATTGGGAGATACAGGCTTTACAAACAATGAGGCCCTGGAAGCTGTTCCTTCACCACGAGGGGAGCGCAGGGCTTGTGATGTGGACAGGCCATAGCAAGAAATAAACAGGATAAGTCCTGTTTGGGAGTGTATCTCTTGCCCAAAATGAGGATGTCTGGCTTTGAGACTTCTAGCAAGGAAGCTGAAACAAACCCACACGTTTTCTTGCTCAGACAGCCAGAGTGACTGTGGGTAGCCACTAGCTGTGACTAATGCCACAGAGATTCTTACCAGTGCTGACACCATGCAGGTCCTGCATCTTGCAGCAGGAGGTACATGGCTGGCACTCAAGGCACTCACTCAGGTACCTCTCTCCTAGAAATTTAGGAGGAAAATATTGCCTGTGCATTTAATTCTCAGAGCCTTAGGTAAACTAGTGTGTTTGGTGAAGTCATCCCAGGAAAACTGTTTGCCAGCCTTTAGTGTAAAGGACAGTCTTTAGCTCCTGGCTGCCCTCACAGGCTGTTTTGCAGCATATAAACAACAACAGCATTGGTGAGGAACAAGGCATTAATCAGGTCAAGTTTCAGTTTATTTGCTTCCCTCCTAGATAATGGTCTATCAAAATATAAACCACCCCACCCTAGTTTCAAAACACCAACATGCAGTGCTAAGGTGGGGTAACCCAAGGGCTTTCCCTCCCTACGGGTTTTTAACAAAACATTATTCTTGATCTTTATTCAAGCAAGAGCAGTTGGGCACAGAAACAGTATCTGTTAGATCCACCTCAAAGAAAATCTTGATTGCTGCCCACATAAAGCATCAAATATTTTTGCAAAAGACACAAAAAAGGGCATGCATACACATTTCAGAACCACTGAGAATGGTGAATGCAGCTACTGAAATGGTCCTACTGCTGGCCCTTCCTGGGCATGGATACTCAAGCCTCTCTCCTGGCTTACCTGAAGGGGAGCAGAATGGACTGCACAAGGGTTTGGGTGACAGCTGGCCTTGTGTGCATCCCCATGAGGGAAGCTCTGCCATACACCTTGAAGATCTCAGGGGTGGGGGATTAAGGGCAGCTTCCCTGTGTGCCAGCTCTTTTTATTTCTAAAAGGCAACTGAGCTTATCCTGCATTGCTGTACACTCTACAAAGCAGCAAAGAAACAAAAAGGAAGATATATATTTTTTTAAATTTTGATATAAAATATTTTAAATTTCCTTAGATTTCTAAAGCAAATAAATTGCTTATACAAGGCTTCTTGTCATGGAAAGCAGTATCCAAAAGGAAACACACTCATTCCCTTGTGCAAGCTAAGTTAGAGAATGGCAACCTCCTCGTGACTTCTCTTGGCTCCTAAGTAAATCCACCAAACCCTTCCCCTGAGCCCCTTCCCTCCCTAAATCTCAGCCTTGGCAAGGAAAGACTATGCTTGTGTTTTATCTTTTGTAAAAAAACTGCATGGATTTTGAATTGAAAGCCCTCAAGGCATTTAATAATTTAGAAATAATATGACAATGATTTAGAAATAATACGACAATTTGTCTTTTGAGTTGCTTCCTACTGTATCCTCTTGATGAAATGAAGGCTGCACGCCTTCACAATTTTCCATTTAAACAGAATTCCACCAGTTCAATCAAAGTGAAACATTAGGTACTGTTATGGTCCTTGTACCTTCAGATTTCCTCACTGATAACCCACATACTATCCGTTAACCCATTGCATCATTCACAAGAATAAACAACCTGGGCTCTGCATACAGGAAGCTGAACAAAAAGGAAATAGAAAATATTAGTTTTCATGTATGTATTTTCACCTCTGCACAGTCCAGACTGACATTTCCTATTTTTAAAGTCTGAGCCTTTTTCATTTAAACCACCATTACCTCACCCCCACTAAAGGATGGAAGTGATGGTCCATAAGGGTAGCAAAAGTCAGACTTTCTTCCCATTCTCTGCTATCCTTTATACTGCAATATTAAGGGTTAGGTGCTTGTGTAATGCCAAAGATCAGCACATGTTCAAACACGTACACAATGGAAGGGGCGATGGACAATATACCCATTTACCTGGTGACACAGACTACAAAATCCAGATTTTTTTACTTAATAAGGTAAGGAAGTCTTTCCTTGGTTTCAGTAAAAGGAGGGTGTTTAATACCTCTGCTCTCCAGAGGTGGAAGCCCTTCCAGACTCTTAGCTTAGCTCCCCACTTCAGGCACAGAAGCACATACCCGCTCTTGCTAGGTATGTAAATGGGAGAAGGACTCAGTGAACTCCTTCTCAGTGGAAGATGCAAATAATTATTGATGAGCAGCAAATTAGGAAGGAGAAATTGTAGACTTTGTCCCTGCCAGAAAAGAATGAATGTGATTTAGTGTAACCAGAGGATCCATAATCAAACCAGTTTGAACACTGTGGGTATCCCAGTTCCAGCGAAGATGGAGTTCACTTTCTTCACAGCAGTGCTGTTGAGGCCATGGTTTGGATTTGTGACTAAAATACAGTCACAAACTCACCAGGGCTTTGTCTGTGGCTGAACAATTCTTGCACAGCACCAAGGCTCTCTCCAGAAGACATTTGTTGCACACTTAATTTTGGTCATAGTATTAAAGACTAATTTTTCAGTCTTTCCAATAAACATTTAGTGGGTTTGAATCATGTTATTTGGTCCCTAAGTTATTTCAGGGGCTGTTTATGAAATGTGTCACTTACTTTGCTGAAATTATTGCAGTAAAGTATGTAACTGATGGGTTTGTTCTGAAATTCTTTTACAGATTACCCATCAATAAATCAATAGAGGCAGAAGATTATTGCTTGGGGCATTTTGGTGGATGTAGGAGAGTTCCTTGACATGCAGTGGACAGCAGGCTAAACAGTGAGCCAATGAAGCTGCTGGGAAGGTGAGGAATAGAAGTGCTGTCCCTGGGGGTGTTTGGAGACTGAGCACTGCTCTGTACCGCATCCAGCCCCAGGCTGTGCTGGGCAGGACCTGTCTTTCTAAGGCCCTCTGTGTGCATGCACTTATTTCACCTCAACCCCATGGAAATCATTAACTTTTCTCCTGAGAAAGCCCAAGACAATCTCACGTTCCCAAAAGTGAAGTTTCTCTGTGCAGCAGGTATTTTTTCCTCCTCTTTACATGCCGCCTCAGGAAATAAGCACTTGTACTTTGGACACCTCCCCCTTTTCCAATAAAACAGTTTTCCTTTGCTTTAAGATACTTGTCACTCTCACACGATGCTAAATGGAAACAATGTCCTCTGCAAACAAACCCACAACATAGAGACAATGAAATATTGTCTCTCCGCAGCACTGGACAAGGAGATATTTTTTAAAGCTGCTACTGTTGTTTTTTCACTGTAGCTCTGGCATAAGTCAGCTCCAAAGAGAGAAGAGGTGGCAAGAAAGTGAAGCAGCTGAACTCACAGGTGTAGGGAGTTTTCATCTTCTGTCTCTCAGCAGGGTACCTACACTATTATTTTCTGGGGATAACTGTATTTAGAGCTGCTGACACTATTCACAAGTCCACTAGAGAGCAGCTATGCCTCACACTCAGCAAGGTTCTTCTTTAATTCATTTCTCTGACATTTATTGCACTTCACTCAAATGACTAATCAGCCCTGGAAAGCTTTCTCAGTACTAGACTGAGAGGCAATGGAGGTGTGGACTCAGCTGCTCTGATTCATACCTGGGTATGTGAATGCTCACCCTTGGCACTGAGCTGCTCTTGTTCGTGCACAGTGTCATTCTTGAAGAAATCTTAGCTCGTAGGAGAAGAAAAGTAAATCAACACCCTGAAGGTGGAAGTTCCCTTAAATTCCTTCCGTAAGGAATACACAAATTTTTTTTAAAAAGTCCAGAGCAAGAGGCAGCCAAACGGACTCTCTTTCCAGTCAATGGATAAAATGGGAAGAGAAAACTAGCTAAATAAGGCTATTTTACCCCATTTTCTCTAGGTGCAATAAAGTTCTGTGTAGGTCTAAAGAACTAATAAGGCACAGCAGTCCACACCAACCCATATTAGGCCATTTCCCACTAACTTACGGAAGATTTTAAGTAACACTGAAGAATGATTTACACTAATGAGAAGACAGTGTATCGTATGAAATACAATTTTATATAGAGAAGACAATTTAATGTATAAAATACTGGCTTCTCCTGACCATCCTCTTAGCCTTAATAAAAACATTGAAGTTTTCTTTCTTTAAACATCAAGAAGCAGCATAAATATAAAGATACAGTTTGAATTCCAGAAGTTACAGTACTTATCCTTTTGTCAGAGAAAAAGGAAACTACTACCTGTCCAAACAGCTGGCAAATCCAGATTCCCTAGCCTGGTAAGTTAATGAAAATTGTCCTGGCCCTGTTAGAAGCAGAAAAAACTATTAAGGCAGAAGTTCTTTTACCTTTAACCTACATTATCCCTGCCCCTTATGAACTGCCTTGAAGTGCCTGGGTATTTCTACTTTGGCACACTGGCTTACTGACCTTCCTTTTTTCTGTCAGATCACTTAACCCTCCTGCATCAAGTAGGAAGGAGAAGGACCAACTTCAGGCTTTTTATTCCAAAAGTCTGGTTTTACTTGTGTCCTTTTACAGTTACTTCCTTGGTCCTCCATTTTCGGGAATACTGGTTACTGACTGTATATACTGTTTCTCACCTGTGAAAAAACAAAAACTTTTCAGAGCATGTATACTGAATCATAAAGATCTAAGGAAGCACAGAGAATGACTATAAATGTTAGACTGATGACCTAAAAAAGGGAGAGCATCTGATTTTTTTAATTTGCCAGAAACCATATGAAGTGGCACAAAACACACTGCAATTACTGAGATGGCTAAGAAAAAAAAAAGCTCACTTCAGGTTGGACATTCTGCATCAAACAATGAAGAAAGGTTTTTTCCCAGCTTTTAAAACTATTTCAAATAAAATGTCAGAATTAAATATCATTAATGGAAAATTGAAATTATCATATGAAAGTGTCAGCACAGAACATTTTAATATTTCTAGTTATTTAATAGCTTTGACAGAAATTGGCCAAACTCAATAAAATCAATCAGGATATGATGAACAGAGCTGAGAGGGAAAGTTTGTGCACTGAACTAGGTCTAGCAGTAAAGAAGAAAACAAGGCAGCTCAGACAACCAGTAAGGAGAGTTTCCATGGCACATGATTTTATCAGAGGGTAGAACTGTTTATCTCTGCTCAATTTAAAGGCAATTAAAGTGAAGTGAACGATTACATTTCTCTCAGTGTGGCCAAATCAGTCATGCAGAGGGCAATGGCAAGGGAAAGAGACAAGAAAAAATCTACAGGGTCTAATGCTTCTCTGCCACACTGCATTTTTCACAGCACCTTTGAAAACAATGTTCTTTAACCTTTCCCTGCAGATCCTCCACAAACAGTGTTTGAAAGCACATCAGCCTCCTTTGATCTCCGGGTATTGTTTTGGAAATTACAGCTTTGTCTCCTTTTTCTTCAGGCCGTTTCTGAGATTCTCGTGAGTTTTCCTGTTCTCAAGTTTAATGTTTCCATTTCCCTTCACGTTTTTGCCCTTTATGCAGCAGTATCAAGTACAATTATTTTGCAGCCTTTGGAGTGCCATCAGCATCTCTTCTGACTTTTCAGCTGTTCCCTCAACATCAGCGTTCAAACCTGCAGAAGGGGAGATTTAAGGGATGCAACTATCCTGGGAGGCTTAGCTACCAAGTAAAAGAGGCATTGACAAGAGTTTTTCCATGAGTTGAATAACAAAGTAATTATATAATCCTTATGATAATCAGAAGAGGAGGATCCAGGAGTGGAAACTGATCTATATGGGAAGGAATGATGAATCCTATGATACTGCTTCTGGGTAAAGTCTGGGTGCTTCAAAAGAAAGTTAATCCTTGGTTATCTGCCTATCTGCATATCTTGCAGTGATAACGGGAAAAATGTGATTTTCAAAAGCCTCCATTGTTCTGGGCTAGGATCTTCAGTGCCTCCTTGTTTGCCTTTTGGTTTCCCTTGAGTTAGTTCAGAGAAACAGCACTGTCCTGCTCAAGGGATGGGTATCAATTGTAAAATCTGCAAGAAGCTCATAAGTAACAGGCAAGAAAAATGTCCTTGTCCAGAAGAGTATTTTTAGAAACCAATTGTACTCTTTTCTTGTATATTCATCTACAGATGTAGTCATCGTGTTTACTGCCTCAGGTTTCTGAAAAGAAAACACAAGCAGAACAAGATACCTTAATTTTCCAAAGGTACGGTGTTAGAGTTAACACTTTTGGTTATTTTTTTTTTCCTTGAAAAGGAACAACTTTCCTGGAAGGACCAATGAGATATTAATAGGGAATTAAAATCTATGGTCTTCTATTGATGTTTTGATATGGAAATTACTGAAAAATATTAAGATGAATCTTGCTGAAATAGCTAAGTGGGTGATCACACTTTCAATTTTTATTCACACACAAGTCTTTGACTAATGTCTTCAGATAGATTTTGGTACTCCCACAAACACACTGAGTAGTTCTTTTCACACAAATAGTAATTTCATTTATATTTCAGGAAGAAACTTTGTTTTATTACCTTGAATGTTATTTTTCTTCTCCTTTGTTTTCTAATCAGAGGTCTTTGCTCATTTTTAATACATTCCCATAGGTTCACTCAGAGGGAATGGTGTACATGCTTCTGGGAATTTGTGTGGCAGAGGCAAAACTGCTGTTGGTGAAAACTCAAAAGTTTGGGCAGTCACTGGTTCCGAGAGTGAAGGGAATGGGATTTGCCACTATTAGAGGCTCAGGTGTCCTGTATTGCTACAGCTCAGCTTTCTGGGGAGTTACAGGATGGGAGGCACTCACCAGAGCAGAAGGGAGGAGAGTTAGGGAAGGAATGAAGGCTCATACAGGTGAGTCCATGGCTCTCCTGGCTCCAGTTAAATGATGATTCTGCGATCCTGTGAATCAATTCACTGAACTCAGCATGGAACTCAACTACGAAAGAAAAAAAGCAAATCAACTGTTCAATTATGTTTTGTTGTGATTGCTACTGCTTCTGCTGCAGCTCCCTCTCTGTCCTACCTTTACATTCTTTAGTTTCGGATTTACCTTACATGCAAATTTATTTATTTGGACAACCTGAAAGACTACAGATACTGCTGGTTACCTTAAATGGTACCAGTACCATAGTTTATTCTAAATTATCTTACTTAGCTGTTTGGGCTTTTTAAAATCAAATTCTCAGGTGGAATATTTTTATTTTATAAGTACTCTGTCATTTCCCGCAGTTACTTACTCTATTTGTCTCCACACTTGAGAAAATGCTTTCCTCTCACATTTGGCTCTCTGTATTTAATTTAAAATTTCCTTCCTAGACCTTAATCATAACCAAGAATATCTTGATTTGTCTCGCTTTTTGAGGTCAAAACATGCTCACAGTGCATCTTAAAACATTTCCATTACCGTTTCCACTGAATGCAAGGAAAATATGTTGACTTCATTAAAAAAAAAGAATAAAATTGAACCAGAGATAATTTTCATAAATTAGATGTACAGATTTCACAGCTCAGAAACAAGGATGTCAAACGTGTCCAGCCTGTACAGCCTCCTACACAGAAACCACAAGGTTTCAACGACAAGTCAGTGAAACCACAGCATTCAGCTTTTTATCCAAGACAACCTCTACCCAACGGGTGCTGCTGCCTCGGTGTGCTGACTGCTCACACAGTAGTTTTTCCAAGATTCGCTTAAGGTGCTGACCTGTGAAGAGAAATGAAACTCATTATGCAAACAACTGTGCTATATAGCTTCTCAAATCTGTATGTGTGTGCACATAACAGATAAACCTGCATGCACAGGCACACACGTTCCTACGTTAGAGACGTCTAGTTATAGATGAAGACAGAGACATCTGGAAAAAAAGGTCATTACAGAAAGCTGTTTTTACAAAGTTACTAGCTTGAAGTTTTATCTGGTAAGGATAGCATGAGCTAGCCACCTCAGCAGTCTTTAACCTTCTGTAAACAACTAAATAGAAGATCTAGATATGAAGTTAAAAGTCATAACAAAGTGCATTACATTCACAGAGCAATTAATGTATGAGAAACAGAATAGGATATAAATATATATAAATATATAAAAATAGTATTCCTATTTAAGAGAATTCCAGATGGGTATAGCTACTTCTGCATCAAGGCTTTTATTCATATAACTGCCTGAAAAGTAACATCAAATCCTGCTTGCACAATACCATCATACCTGCAGGAGTCTTAAATGTAGACCAGGGTGCAGAGTTAAGATTCCCCTAAATACTCTTCCATAAAATGATTCTGCCAGAATGATGAATTTGCCCTTCAGCCACTGCTAAAGGGCTGAATGCTGTCTGCACTGGTACCAAATTGCTGTTCCTGGAATGATGCTGCTGAGTGAGAGCCACTGGCCCCCTCAGCCTCGTGTGCTAAGGAGGCACTTGTTGCATAGGCGATCACAGTTGTGTTCAGTAGTAAAGGCAGTAGAAGGGGAGTTTTGGACTTCTGGCAACTCATTTCTATTTACAAATCTGTCAGGTGTGCTAAGGAGAAAGTAGGGTTGATAGTGAAATGATTGCAATCAAAACAAAGCTAAACAAACAAGCTCTCAAGGCCTTTGCAACAGGGATTTTGCTTTAATGACCCAAGGCCCTGTAAGAGAGGCTCCTCAGATTGCGACAAACTGTGACACAGAGTAGCAGTGACCTGAGGAGGAGGTTCTTTAAATGGCTTTGCAGCTGCAGAAAAAACCTGCATTACTATACCTTGAGAACTGCAGAGGTAGCTTCTGCCTCAGCCTTCTCTTAGGCTACACACTGTGACACCAAAGCCTCTTCTCCACTGCAGGAGCTGAAGTACAGCACATCTGGTGGCTGATCCAGTGGTCTGCAGCACACACAGAGGTGGTGCACAGGGCAAGCCGAAGAGTTGGTGTGCATGCAGGGACGTGGAGTCACTGCAAAGGGAGGCTGCATCCTCCAGTGCAATGTCACACTGCTCCTCTGTCCTCACTACTTCTTGCTGTGCCAGAGGTGCCCCAGCACCATAAGACAGGACACCCTCCTGGGAAGACACAAAAGAAAGGGCAGGAGAACAAAGTGACTGAGTTTATAGGATTTGGAATCAACACTATCATTAAAAATAATTCTAATAGAAACTGTGTACAAACAGTAAACACATACATAGACAAAGAAGAGTATGATCTGCAGTATTTTGGTAGTACCTGAGAACCAGAAAGTAGAACCAGTTAGAAATAAGTAGTATTCAATTATCTGCTTCTACCAACAATAACCATAATAAAAAGGAGAAAACTGAATTTTATTTTGAAGATACAGTTATATAGAATGTATTAATAAGGCAAAATCAGGGCAGATCTGCTGAATGTGGGAAAAGGGGCCATAGCCCCTCAGGGGCTGTGCCCTGTATTTAGCTTCAGACTGTGTAAGAGGGGAACAACTGCACTGCTGTGGAGATCCCACACCAGCACAGCAGCCTCACCAAACCCTGGGAGTGACTTCCAAAAAAAATCTGTAACATCAAACCTTTAATTCTGTTATCAAAACTCAAGCTGTAGTGTCATGCTGATCACCATGCAAGGCATGGCAGGATAAAGGGAGCCCCAGCTGCCAGTGGAATGTTACCTATGTAGTGCATTCCCACAGACTGCAGTAGACTGTGCTTCTTGAGCCTATAATGCTTTGGAGGTTATCTGTTTTGTACTACTGATGTTGTAACACAGAAGTGACTCTGTTCTGACTTCTGTTCCTTCTGTTCCTTCACAGTAGTAAATGAAAAAAGCAAGCATTTTGCATTGTGCCCACTTGGCATCCTCTACTCACAGTCCAACACCTGCATGTATCTCTTCTAATTTTTCTTTCTCAACACTTGGGATGAACATGACACATGCTGTTGGGTTTCAGCACTACCATATCCCCGCCTTTCACACCGTAGGCCTGTGTCCTAGTGGAATCATTGGGAAACATGTTGGGAAACAGACAACACTTCTATGGCAGAAAGACTGTGGGCCATCCTTCCCAAGGAGACCTGCAGACCTGCCATGCATCAAACCCCTGAGCAGCAGAAGTCCTGGCTGCCACACAGAGCAGGAGCAATGACTTGTCTTGCTCATTGCCCCAACCTCTCCCCTCCTGTGGCTTTCAGCTGAACAACTCCTTTCTGCCCTTGACTTTTTAAGAGAACTGTGGTAGCTGAACATCCTGTCAGCTGCTGCCTTGTCTTCTGAACGTGGCTGTCCTCTGGTAGTGGGGAAAGATTATGAGCACTACTGCAATGCAAAGAAGAATTAAGCTCTCTATAAAAGCTGGAACACAGCTCAGGCACAGCTCTAAGCTCTTAGTTACAGAGATCAAACTGTTCAGGCCTTAATGCAGGAGTTTTTAGCTGAGATGTGAAAGGAACTGCATGACATGGATGCCTGCAGTGGCAGAAGACCACACTTGGTGACCCAGGGACACTTCTTCCATCCTATATTCAGAGAGAGGTGTGACCCAGGAGGTGGGAGGCTGCTCCCAGCACTAAAGGAGACTTAAAAGGATGTGCCCACAAGAGGACAGTTCTGAATATCTGGCTCTGTGCAGGGTGGGTCTCAGCTCTGGGTATTAACAGGAAGTTTTCTCAGTACAGTTTGTTCTTTATGGTAGGGAATAACACAAATACATTGAACTATGTGCCTAAAAAGCATTACTGGGTTGACCTAGGAGCAGGATGGAAAAGAAATCGGCTACAAGTTAACTCTGGAGGAACATTATGGAGAATGTAAATGGTTTTATATTGTTGCCTAGTAATATTTCAGTACCTATGTCTCCCCATTCAGAGTTATATTTACTCTGATTTTTATTGCAAATACAAATTAAGAATAGATTTTTTCCCAGGTTAGGTTTTCCCTTTTCAAAGCAGAGTTAAAAGACCAAAGAATTATACTAAAGTTTATAATAGGAAAGTAACATTGCAAGGGGGTAGAACTAAGTTACCAAGTTGTCAGAAATATTTCAAAGACTAGTTTTTCTAAATCTGTTCTACAGGAATCTTCCTCCTAGTCTCCCATTTTCCAGCATAACTCTCTCCCCTTGTTTCCTACAATCCCCCCAAGCCACAGATAGTACACACACGAAATTCCACAGACCTAAGTTATAAAAATTCTTTGAAAGCAGCCCTGTACATTACAGAGTTTTTTGGCTGAGCCATAGCAATGACTAAGCCATGGGAAAAGCCTCCATTCAGCTCTCCTGTAAAGGAAAATGTGGGTGGGGGAACCAGGCTTTCGGGGTCGAAGTCATGCAGCTCTTGGGTGGCACTGTCGCAAAGAGGAAAGAGGAGGATTCGGCCTGGCAGGGCTGGGCTGGGAGGTTTCTCACATTTCCACTTCTCAGCCATCCCTGTGGGGCTGAGCTGGTGACAATGTGAGAGAGGGTGTCATTGTTTGACTCAGCATGTTCCTAAGCCACAAGACAGCGGTGACGTATATAAAAAACTTGCTGCTCGATCTTATCTGATAAGAGGGATATCAAGGAGTTTTCTCCACTGCCTAGACAATAGAGGAAGTCCTCCTTTGTCCTTGCATTTCACTTTCTCTGTTATCATGCCTTCCTTGAAGCAATTATTGTGGCCTCACAGCCTCTAACACAAACCAGAAGACTATACAGCAGCTTTAGAGACCTGATATCCAAACACAAGTTACCACATTGTCAAATGCCCATTGTTTAACTTCTCATTTACTCCACCAGCTTTAAAACTGATCTCTGATCTAACTGATTTAATTTGGAGTAGCTCAGACAGAGCCATCGCACCTCCCATGATTTTGGTGGTGATCTGCCTCTGTCCCTTCAAGTCCTGTGCTTCTGAAAACACAGATTTTTTTGTCATATTTTTTGTCATATTACACATCCAAATGGGAAGTTCCCAACCTATCAACCAAATAAAGATGCATAACAGGCTGACACTGCAAGCACAACCACCTACTGGAGCTGGGCTCAAAGAAGTTTCCCAAAAGAATCCACAGTTGAAATACTGACAATAAGAAGTAAAAGCAAACATTATCACCAGCCTATTTCTTTACTATGAACACTTCCAACAGTAAATCAAAAAGTGGATTGAGGATAAATGAACATTCATCCACGTTACCAGGCAACAACCTACAGAACAGTTATGGTAAAGAGGAGCAGAGCCAAGTACCCTCTTCATGTAAAGAACACCACTATTGGAAATAATCTCTCCGTGTTCTCAGCAGCCTCAGGGAGGTGTTGGATAACAGACAAAAAAAGTTTTGCAAAGCTTCACAGGAATGGGATGGAGGGAGGGGGGATAAAAAGAAGTACTGGTGACCATGTGGTTGCTCAAACCAAAGATGCTGTTGATTTCCTTTAATGAACCTTAGCTATAAAATAACAGACATTTCAAATAAAACCTACTGAGATCCTCTGTACTGCACAGTGCAGCTGTGCTGCTTATCTAAAATTATTTCACAACACATCCATAGGAAAAAAATTTAAAAATCATCACACTACCTTTTCTTCAAGAAATAAAATTTCAGACTGTGTGATAGAAGAAAGTATTTTCTTCTTACTTGTTTCAGTTTTCATTTTTCAGGATTTCTGTTCTATTGGGTGTGAGTAGCTACCCCTTTCACCAGGAGAGATTGTGTGTGTGCATGCATGAGACCTTGAGTGCCATATGTGTATCTACATACACCTGTAAAATCTGTTCCTCTAAGCTATTCATTTTCTGAAAGATGAAAATTTACTTAAGCACATAAACAGCATAGAGTAAATAATGGTTTGTACACAGAAAACAAACATGCCAGAGTATGTCACATAGAGCTCTCACCAGTTTAAGCACTCATTTTTAAATGAACAATGAACAAGTGACCCAGCCTGACAGCCCAGATTCACCCACCAGACAGATGCAGGTGCATTTGATACAATGTCAGCATATTAAACAGATTACCACACACCCAGCTGCTGTCCAAGATCTGTGTAGATTTTGTAAAGCATCTCCAAAGCCATCTGGAATCTTCAGATTTTAAGAGACAAATATTTAATTTGAAAGACTCATGACCATCTTTTTATTCCCCACAGTGAAGGTGCCCAAGTGACTTTAGCTGCCTTCTACTAATTCCAAACCCGAACCTTTTAATGGTATTGATAATCATTAATTAATGATAATATGTAAGAGGCATTTAAAGTTGTTTTTTTCCTCTTTGTGATGAAATATTACAATCAGCGATTTTAAAATCAACTGATTCCTAGAGCTGGTAGTCCAGTAAGTCCCTAGTCCCTGCAGAGAATTTTGTATGGATTTCGCCCAGAACAAATGCACTTCCAGATTCCCAAGAGAATTCTCAGGTCTCAATATCACGTCTTCTTTGAAGAGATTAAATTCCAAAACTAACCTGGAACCTAGCTGCTGAAGGATGCAACTGAATGTGTTTAGCTGCCACAAGTACTAGTGTCCCTCGGGACTGACTCACCAGGATTTAGTCCCTGCTCTTCCAGTATTGCTCCTATCTTGGTAATGGGCATCACCCAGGGATTCATCTCTCCCAGAACAACATCTCTCCCTGCAACCTTCACCCCCAGTGGACATGCCCTCCACAGTGCTGGTAATAAATCTGCTGCTGGTTCCAAGTAAATATAAAGGAAATTTCAGCTAGTTTAAATGCTAAGATGAACTTTCACTCACAGCTCTAACAGGATCCAATCTGGGAATGAAAAAGCCAAGGTTCATAGATGTCAGGAGGAACTAGCTAACATTCCTTGGAGCCATAAAGTAAGATAAATGCATTTACATTTTGAAAGGAGTCCTGTCGTATTGCTCCAGAACAGTACAGAAGAGCTGCAGATGGACTGAAGAGATTCGTTGCTGCATGACACAGGGAAAAAAATGCAGAATCTTTGTTTACCTAGGCCTGTGGTTTCTAAGTACCAACTTTTTAGTACGTTCATTTCTTGACTCAAAGTGAAAATGGGAATTCACCCTTTTCTCTTCTTTTCCTGTCCAATGTGCAGATGGGGCACATTTTCTTTCACTCCATCAATCCCTGTCCCCCCACGCATAAGGTCACGTACAGGCATCTAGCCAGTGGAAAAGAAAAAAGGGTTACTCATTAATCCATTCTACAAAGCTTTCCAAACTGAAATGGGTGGGTTCTCCATCTCCAGCAGGGAGCAATATATAGGTAGGTGCAGAGCATACCTGAGCACAGCTCAAACTGGAGTGTTACACTTGAACAGCACAACTTTGCTCCCAGCACATTTTAAAACAGAACCTATCAGGATGAAGAGGATGATTATTTTCTGCATGCTTTTCTTCTGCTCCAGTATGGTGCTGACTGCAGCTTCGCCCAGACCAGTGAAATACAAAGAGATTCTCAAGACAATTAAACAATTAGAAACCATGGTGAAAGATAAGGTAAGTGATGGTATATGTCATAATATTGAAATTACTTTCAAGCATTATGTATTGCTTAGTACATATCTTGTGATGGACATCACTTTCAAATGTTAAAACTTTTCTAACTTAGATTTGTTTTATTTTAGGATGCTGAATTGCTGCATACACCAGAAAACTTTGTGGTGAGACTGCTTTAACATTTTTTTCATATTCATATCAATTTGATTTTGTACTGGTTTATTCCACTGACAAATGGCAGATGTCTTATTCTTCACATCTCTGACCTAGTACTCTTAATGCAAGCTAGACCAAATAAGAAAATACTTCATAAAAGCTCCTTTTTCTGGATATTTAATGGCAAAAGTGTTTATATTTTGGCATCTCAATTACTGTTTTGCTGTTGTATGTGTACCATAACCCACCAATAGATCCAGAGTTGCACATATTCGATTTACTCAAGAAATACTACTGAAAGTGAGGATTCATACAAGAGCTAGAGGAGCAGCAGTGCTTTTGGGGATGCAGGTATTTGGAGTGGAAGTGCCTTCAGCTGCCCTGAGCTCCAGCATGGCTGAGCTGACCCCCTTGCCTCCCAGTGCAGCTGAATGCCAAGAGTGGCACTGCAAGGCCATGTCACAGAGTGCTTCCTCTCATCTGCAGTCACACTGCTCTCTCTGACACTATCTGTGCAGGGGTTGTGCTATCAACGGGAAGACAAAACTGCATCTGCAAACATGTCTTCTGATTATGACTAGTTAAAAATACAAGAGCAGCTCCCTGTGAATCTCTCTTTAATACAGATACTTCTTTATACATTATTTAGTGCCAATATTTTGCATCTTCCAAGGTTAAGAATTTCTGATATACAGTAGCAGTCACAAAGTCTCTGCATGCTCAAAAGTGGCAGGATGCAGGATGTACCATGAAATTAAATGCCAATCATAGTAACATCATGTCTTAAAAGCTTAGGGGGCAACTACATCCTACTTTGAAAATCCCCCAACATGCAACTAAGGTCTAGAGGAACCTGTGGCTATCTAACATAATACTTGTATTATCAGCTGTCTTAAATTTTTGAGCCCTGACAACTATTTTGTAGCGCAAACAATTTGGATTGACATATAAAAATGATCACTATGCATTACTATGCTGTAAAGCTGCAGGCATTCTTCAAAATTTATCTACGCATATCTGTCAACTCCCTTGCAAAGCAACTACAAGAAGAAAGGAAAAAAACTCACCTCATTTCACACAGGTTTTGGTTAGCCTCCTCCTTAGGCTTTACAGCTGGGTGCATGTTTTACGTGCCAAAAACTATACAGAAACATGGCCAAAGCAGATGCATTTCTTCACACTGCTAGAAACAACTGCAGTGCACAGACTCAGTGCTAGACTTTTTTCATTAACACTCTTTCTAACTTGTGGTGTCAAAGTGAAAAGGAGGAGATTATTAGCTGTCATTTTACTCCAGTGTTTGCCGCTACCTCTGAAACTAAGCAAATACAACTAGTGACTAATTGCTTAATAAGGTTGTTGGGGTTTTTTCTTAAAAAAAGTCATGCTCACCTCAGGAAGGAAGACAGCAGTTCACTTGCAGCTTAGGGCTTTACTGACTGATTCTGGGAGGTCCTAAGTGCCTCCACTGAATACTAGAGAAGACAGAGAATTCACGTATTTAGAAGGTATTAAGTTGATACGGGTTAAGCTTCTAATGAAAAACATGTAAAAAATATTAGTGTGCTACTAGTAATTACCACCAGCAACCAAATGAACAAACTTGTCATCCTACAGGGTGACTAAGATATGAATTAGTGTGCCAAAGTGGCACTCGGTGATTAGGTGCCATCACACCCTAGTGAAACTCAATTTAATAAAAAGTCACTCGTATAATTGCATTTCAAGTATCAAGATATTTGAAATTGTTTTTATTATAACCTGCTCATGCCAGATTTGTATTTGGTCTTGAATATTCAAAGAGAAAACTACTTATTATAACATTCAGAATTAGGTGATTTATCCCTATCTGGTTTAGCTTCCTTGAGGTTCATTTGTGTGGACTCTTAGTCCCAATTCAATCCCACACAATTTCCTTGTACCCTCAACAATGAAGTATCCTTTCCTGTGAATAAAGAGAGGTAAGAGGACATCAACTCAAGGGATAACAGCCTCAGGCTGAAACAGCAGAGTTAAGACTGAGGTGATTCCAGCCTGGAGGGCAAATGAGCTCTCTTGCTGGTGACTGGCACTGCAGCTGAAGTGGCACTCAGTGACATGATGCTGATGTACCCCAGATCCATATCTAACCCCGCTGATCACTAATTCCAGAAGTGAGGGCTCTATGGGCTCATCTGTAAAGTTAGTTTGAGTCAGTTGCAGAGTACTGCTGCCAACTGCCTCTGATACAAACATTTTACATGTTTCTAGGCGCCTCAGACATTTCCCATGGTCTGTGCTCTTTCATGCCTCATCCCCAAAGTGCTCATCCCGTGACAACACGCCGGGCCCCACAATCCTTGCAGTGCCCTGACCGTTGGCTGCCTCAGCTATAACTGACAGCTCAGCAAAACAGAAAAGGCAGCACAGATGAGAAATGCTTGTTTCTCATCTCAGCACGGATGAGACCGAAAACGTTTTCAGTTTCAGCTGGAAAATCAATCTCTTTAAAAGACGAGTAGATTTTTTTCCAGTAAGCATGGCTGGTTACGGTAAAGATGCTTGAAACTAACATAAACATGTGGCTTTTAAGGAAAATAAAATGTTTTATCTGACCAACACAGAATGTTGCTAGTAAAATTTGCTACAAGCAACATCCATGAAGGCAGCCTTGTCCTTGCCCAAGCAGCAAACTGCAGCAACATCTCGTAAGGCAGATGAGACTCAGCGTGGGTAGCAGTTGGTATGCAAAACAGAGATGATGGCTTTGGAGCCTTTCTAATTTGTGTAATCAGCAGCTCTAAATGCTTTCTTCTTTGGAAAACAGAAAGCAACTTAGCAATTGGCTTCAGTAAACATTGCTTTTCCTTCTCTGTTAACTGTTAGGTTTGTTTTGGGGATAGTTTCTATATCATTTCTGATGCTATCATGTAAGAACCTTTCAATAGTACTTGAAAACACCCAGTTCTAGGTCAATTATAATTATTGACTAGGCAATATTAGAAAGGGAACAAAAATTAGGAAGAAAAAAATTATATTCCCACATGTAGCACTGAGAGGTATTTGCAATTTTTAAAAAATAAAATGCTTGTGCTTTAGTAGGTGAAAACCTACTACACGTAACTGATCTACTCTTCAGGAGCATTTTCTTTCAAATGCTGTCATGATTAATAGCCAAGTGAACATTCATTTTGTTAGGAAATACATAAGTAATTATGCAAGAACAGGCAAAGTAAAGCTTCAAGATCTCTTGCATATCTAGAAGTAACTTAAAAAAAGTAAAAAGGTACAGTTGAATATTCTCTGTTAATATCCTGGATACCTTCTTTTGCACATGGACCACAACTTAACACATGCAGGGAAAAGTGCTGCAACATTAACTTTAAAACAATTCGTCTTTTCCTGCCCTAGGAGGGATGCCTGTACACAGCTGTGACCTGCTTCAAGAAGGGCACCCAGAAATTAAAACCAGTGAGCAGCCAAGAGAATACAAAGTTCAAAAAATTCATTAGACTCGTTAACAAATTCACCTGCGGAAACCCTGGAGAGGTAGGATTTCCACACAGTGCTCATAATCGTGATCATTGCTCCTTATTTTCTATAGCAGATGCCCCCTGCAATGGGGGAATTGTAGAAAGCCAATCTGTTAGAAAAAGCAATCTGCTTTTCATTATTTTGGAAATAAAAAAGTCCAATTTTTGCACTTTTGGGAGAGGCATTCCCTGTGATCCTAGTCAATCGCATGCATGTACTTGGCAACCACATGATGTGCTGGCAGAAGGACAAGGGAGCACTGCAAAAAAGTGTGAATGAAAGGTGTCATTACTAAATTCCTTCCCTTTTGAAAGAGTTTGTGTCTAAGCTTTTCCAGCTCGAAAAGGCATTGATTACAACCCTCTTGATTTTTCAGTGAGAAAGCTTGAGGTTTGATTTAGGATTGTGTTGTGCTGTTTAGAAGTGCCATGATTCTCTTTATCTTGCAGCAGTGTGAGTCTACATGTGAATCCTATGAGAAGAAAACCCCCAAGGAGTTTTTGAAGGGCTTTGCAAATCTAATGCAAATGGTAAGCAGAGTTGATTCCTCCTGGGTGCTTCCTGAAATTTTGCAAACCATCACAGATATCTTTATTTAACATCCTTACTAACAGTGTGTTGTTTTTACAGCTATTCAAGAACTAATATAAGACACGCCAGAGCTGAAGGCTACTGAAAATCTACTTTTTAAAGCAGACACTATGTTATATTTAAGATGTGAAAAATGTAAATATATTCCAGTGCTATTATGATGTGTTCTCTGTGTGTGGTAAGTGAAAGCTTCTCCCAAAATATTAAGGAGTCTTATTTGGATGGATATGCGTAAGAGGGATGCTGTTTTCAAAGTGATTCTAGCCCCACTTTACAGTGAAAATTAAATTCTAATTTCACAAAAATAGGGTCTTGTAAGGGACTTAACTGTCACCTTCTGCTGAACTAGAAATACATGAGATGGTTACTTTTGTATTTTTGCTTTGATCTTAACAGAATGCCATGCAAAGATTTCTGCAACTTTTCTAGGAAAATCAACAGAAAAATTATCAGAGTCTTTGAAGCCTCAAAGGAATCTACTTGGACTGATCCCTTATTTACAATAATACCACACACAGAGATTTATTTATAAGTTCTTTGACTGTATCTTAGCTAATTATGGAAAAATATCCTGCATTTAACGGTCTTCTAAATACTGGAAAAAACATTTACAAATCATACTGTATGGCTGTGATTAACATCTTGAAGTTAATGGCACATTTGCCATAGGTTTCAGTAGGGACAGATGTAACTCACATGCTTTAAGTGGAAATACAGGATTCTGGGAGGAAAATCCTGTTTCAGAAAAAGGAATTTCAACTACACTTCCCCAGACTAACATGATAGATGCAGCAGAGGCATGACTGGCTGGTACAACTAGCCACTACAAAATGTTCAATAAGTAGAGTAATTGATGATTAGTCAAACAGCTCTAATGCATATTGCTCTTTCTCAGAGGACAGCACTTACCCTCATATTCATGTACCATTAACACTATTCATTCTCTCCCCTCCTGATTAACTGTAATGGTTTAATTTTATTTGCAGTTTTTTCTTTAAAAAGCTGTCAAGTTTTTTATCATGTGGAAACCTTCCTGTACAGCTACTGAGTCCTGAACATTTCTGTGGGACTATGGCCAGAAACACCACTGAAATTTTTTTAAACAGAATTGAGTATCACAGCATTTAAAACTAGTTTTAGCAGCTTAATTATATACCACCATATTCTGCCTGCAGTGATTCTGAACCTCTGGGTTCTTCCATATGAGCTAATTTACCCCAAACAGATATTAGCCCCACATGAGGAAACTGACCTTGGAAGAGAGCATAAACCTTCCAGTAAAAATTAACCTTTTATCTAATTTTCTCTCTACTTAGTAGAAATGTGGTAGAGAGAGGAAACTGGAAAACTGCATCTAGTGTTAGGACGGAAAATGACAAGCTTAGTTACCTCCAAAAATAATAAGGTAGTATTAAAAATATTTCCGTTCCTACCAATGTCGTCGGCCTAAAGGAAAACTAATACAAAAAGCTTTGCTGCCTCCACATTTACACTGTCCTGAAATGTAAACCTCCTCAAAAATGTACATCAGAAAGAGGAAGGAAGATCCTCAGGGCACAACAAACTAAGTGAACTCTCCTTGTTTCTGGTGATGGCCATTTTGATTTAGAGTGTCTTTTTCTTCTCCTTTTCTTTTTCCATTTCAAAACCCGCTTTTCCTCTGTGTAATATTCTATCTCATACCTCAATGTTTCCACATTACTGCATCAGAATTAACATTCTAAAAAAGAACAACCACTCATATGTAAGTAATCAAGTACTGAGTTTACACGATGTTCTTGCTGCACCTTCTCTCCCCGTTTCTCTGACTCACCTACCCATAAAGTCCCTTCATCACCAATCGGTGAGCAATATGCAAGCTGCTGCTGCAACTGCGACAGATTTTAAAGTTACAGAAGTAGAGAAAGTCAGGGTAAAATTCAATTCCAGATTTGGATAAAAGCAACTGGGAAAACATTGAAGCATGTCCTGCAGTTGCAGCATGCCCGCTGATGTTCCTACATTTATATTTTTATGGAGGGGTTTAATTGAATGCCTTTATCATTAATTAAGTGCCTTTTTAGATGAGTCGTAGAAGTCCAACCAATAAACCAGCAGTTCTCATGCAGTTCTATGGAATATTTGCATGTGCAGGGTTTTAGAGAAAGAGCTTTTTTTTTGTACAAAGAATGCAGTATGTCTTTATTTGTAAATGTCTTTTCCAGTAACTTACTAAGTGCATTGAAATCCCTGTTCTAAAAGAGCCTGTTAAAATCCTTGTTGCGCAGATGAAATGGGATTAGCGTGCCCTGACAAAGACAACATTGTGTATTACCTATTTATTAGCAATCATTATAAAGCATTGAGAAGGAACTTTTGTACCTGGGATGGACATTTTACGAATGAAAAACAATTCCCTACAGGAATGTCATAAGCTAACTAGGTACTCCTGCCCACACTGCAGTAATGTCTGGCTTTTGTCCAAGAGGCAGCATGTAATGCAGTAAAGTAATGCACCTATTTCTGTTTAGTGACTTGCTTCACTGTTTTTAACTATGGATCTTATCACACCATAGTGCTAAGGTTTATTTTTTCTTGTTTTAAACATAATATGCTTGTTTATTAATGGAAGCTATTTCTTGTACCTGCAGAACAACTTAATTTAAAACGCTCATTTGAAGTATTCAAAAAACTAGTGAGAAACTGTAACAAATGTAACTTTAGAGGGTTAATTGCTCTGAGATCTTGCTGAAAACTGAAATTATTTGACAATCCAGTCCAGCTATGTGAGGAGAATATTAATCACAAAATTAGCACAGCTGATTTTGGCCAACACCGCACCTCTGGGCAGTGTCAGCACAATCACTGTGGGCAACTCTGTGCACTTCAAATATGTTTTAATTTACAAGATGTGTGGCCTCACTCTTTGCTTTGCCAGAGTTATCAAAGACTGAGTGTGTTATTCAGGGTGTGCTATTTGAAGAAGAGGATGAATGAAGAACAGGAAATCTGTGGAGGACAAACCAGTGTTCAAGAAGACATCATCTTTTTCTGCACCAGCATTCTCAGAAGGAAAAATGAAGATGTCCCAAGGAGGGACTTGTGACCTTAGGAAGGACCAGATACCACAAATCCAAATGTGTACACCCTCTTGATTTATTTCCTTTCATGAGATGAACTGTCTTTGTACTAAGTGCACTCTGCAGAAACAATGTGTGTTTCACTAACAGAGTACATAGTGTAAGCCATAAAAGCTCATTACCTCCCAGGGAGGCTTTACAATATATTTATGATTTTGATCATAAGTGCCCTTTGTAGGCACGTTGAGATGTGTTTTAGCATGGTATATACAATTTTGTATAATATTTACTTTTCCTGAGAAGATTCTTTATTTTTATACCAATTGACTAATCTAATTTAATTATTTATTGCATTTCTGTAAAGGGAATGTTTGTACTAAGGACTGTGTGGTCTGATTTATTTATATGCCTGTAATATTAAACAATTTTAGCCGACACAATTTTCTCTTGTTCTTTTCTTTAAAAACTTATCTTTGTTGTTATCAGTGTGAGAAATATTCCCTGTGGGTTTTGCAGTCACCTGTATCACACACTTGGTTTGGAGTGGGGTGAATTGTTCCTGAGCACGTCTGCTTCTCACTGAGTGAGCAGATGACTCAGACTTGACTAACAGTTAATTCTGGATGAATCCCAGCATATGTGACTCCCGCTGTTTTCTTGTATGCAAAGCCAGGAGGGATCCCTCCATCCAGTGGGAAAACCCACAGGGAATAGCTCTCACAGATAACCACAAAACTTCCCTACCGTGTTCTCTGCTTTGCACTTGTGCTGATGATCCATGCTGTAACAGGAGCGAGGTGAAAGAGAACATTTCCTACTCAAACACCTGCTGATCTCCATTGCTGTACTGCCACCTTTTGATGGCAGTTTGGAAATTCAAAGCAGTTGCACACGCTAAACGAGCAAGCTGAGTATCATTGTCATGACAGTGAGCACTGAAATACCACAGAGATACAGCAACCAAGTTCTCCACTTCCCATTTAGTTTTCCCTTTTGCTGTTTACACAGCTGAAGGTCCAATTGTGTTGCTCTTGTAACATCATGAAGAGCATGTTTAAAACTTTCCCTTACCACATCAGTTAGGCTCTTCAGCAGCTCCTTTCCCTTTTCAAGAGGCTGTACAAATGAAGACTGTGTCCATGTCTCCCTTCATTAACTGTCCAACAACCTATAAGGAATTCCCCTGCTCTTTTTAGATTCTTTGTAAAGGACCTTCTTACTTTTACCTCTTTTCACTTTTTATTATTAAACTTCTCAACTGTTTCCTGTCCTCTCTCCATGCCCGCCCCCAATTCTCTATCTTCCTCCCATTTTCCTAATTTTCCATACTTGTTCTCCCAACTCCCGTTCATTTTCTTCCTTCTATTACACTTCCTCCAGCTTCCTTTCTGTTATCAGGGAGTTTTCAGACACTCAGATGGTGCATGATCATCACCTGCCCCATTCCATTAAAATGGAAAAAGAGTTGAACATAATGCTAGTGACCCATATAAAGTTTAATTCGTCACCATCCACGGGACAACATCCTGACAACAAGAAAGTCAGAAGGATTTTCACTTCTAAGCCAAAGAAATGAGAGAAACCCTCACAAACCAGCTGTAGCAGAAGATACAGTATGTTTCATACCAAGCTTATTACAACAAATCAGACAAACACTACAATAGAGCAGCTCTCTCCATCCTCCCTTAAATCCTTTTAAAAAATGAAGAGACAGTGAATGAAAAAGGGGTCAAGGCCAGAGCCAGCTGATACAAAGACAGGATCTGCTGGGGGTCAAATACTGAAAAGTGTGTGAGGTTGGCACCCGAAATTCAGGAATTTATGAAATCGAGAAGCAAATCCAAGTTTATCACTGCCTTTAGGGATGGCCAGGAAATGCACCAGTGTAAAGAGCAGATCACGGCACAAGAGGGCAGCAGGCAGCTGAGAAAGGAAAGGAGATCTTCATTCCCTCCTCCTCCTCCTGGCCCCGCCCAGTTCGTAAGAAATTAATCTACAAACCCTCAAAAGTAGGGAAATACTGTTCAAAAAGGGGACCTAACTAAACATACTCCCATTTCTGTATTCTCTTTTACAGGCACAGTTCAAACGCCATCTACTTAAAAATTTCTGCTTCTTCCTGTGTTCTGTTCCTTCCCAAAAAATTTAGTCCTCATTCACTCCCTTTCACTCTCTTCTACCCTCCATTTCTCCTTCATGGAAGCCACTTTAGTTGTGCCTGACATTGACAACTCTTGCATTACCACCAGAGAGGACAAAGCACTGGTAAATCTTGCCCCACCTTATCTCACAGGTGCTGTTAGGAAAAGCCTCACCTGAAAACAAAGAACGAGCAAAAAAATTCACAGGATCTGTGCTATTCCTGGAAGATTTACACTTCCCTTCAGCATGGAGCACTGCTGCTCTTCTGGCCATGAAGCACTCGGCCCATTTATAAATTGCTAACCCAGTACCTGCAGATGAACAGTTCCAAGCATTCCTTATGGACTTACTGCCTCTCCCTTCAGGTGTCCCATATGTTGTTAGACAGCGGCTATACTTTATTACCTTCCTATTTTTTTCCATCCCTACCTTTACAGGAATATTTTTAGACAATCATACCTGACTAGGCTTTGTTTGGTGAGAATATCTTCAGAAATTCTTCTTCCTTTCCCCACACTCCTCTACTCTTTTGACTCACTCAATCCCAGCCCTTCCCTGGGTTCACAGTCTTAGCTGGGCAGCTTTAACTGCAACAGATCTTCAAACCTGAAATAATTCTGGTTAAAAATAGCTTGGGGGGGGGAGGGTTCTATTTTACTTTTATAAATTCTTTCCATTTCCTATTTTACACCCTACAAAGAGCTGAACAAACACCAGGTAACATCTGGTGCAGCTGGAGGTGTTGGGAAAGGTGAGGTACAAATTCCCAAACACCTGACCTGACATGAAGAATTTTTTATGGCACTGAAGAACAAAATACCGGGAAGCTATTGCCTCAAGCTCCTTTTCCTCCTGTTGCACTGGACAGGACAGGCTCAAACCATTCCCACTTCTTCCCCCTACCAGTCCCCAACAGCTGCATTTTTGGGGGTAAGAGGGTGAGGAGGCAAATTATATTTGCTCTGGGTCAGTTGTCTGACCCAGTCTCTCTGCATTTTAAAACACTTCCTCCTGAAGCATAACTGTTCTGCATCAGAAGGCTTCCCTTAAAAAGATGTTGTACAAGGCAAACTCAGAAGCAGACTGGGTTGGGAATTTTTCAGGGCAAGTTTTTCCACTGGAGGATAACAATTTGTTGAAACCGAAACTTTACAACTTCCACTGCAACAGTCTGACAAAACTTGAAGCAAAAACCATTTCTCAGGTCCAGGATGGAATTTCTTTTAAAAACAAAAGCATATAAATAAGAGCAGAGCAGAGGGCAGGTTTTTGGGATGGGAAGTGACCGCTGGAGTTGGGCTCCAACCCCTGCTCTGCTTGATTTGGCTTCTCCATTTGGACACACTCCACTAAGGTGCCAGAGGAGGTGCACACTCCACAGGCTACTGATGGCTATGGGATCAGTCTCATGCTTCTTTGACCGCTTTTTTATTAAAACAGCTGAAAGTTTTCAACATCATTTGAGTGACACAGTGAGGGATAAAGATCAAAATTGAAAAGGTGACACTTCTGTGAGAGGGGAAATATTTTCTAGCTAGTTCTATGTGGTTCTCATATGATTTGTCTCAGTGCTTGAGACAATTCTCCGGCAAATTTCCCAGTCTGACACATAAGCCTTTTTTAGGCTTTAAGAACAACTCAGTGGGCAGCAGAGCAGTAAAGGTCAGATGAAGAGCAGCAGAGGTACACAGCAAACAGTAAATCCCTCTGTGGAATGAAAGAAACTGTAGGTTGAAAAGTCACTGGGAGTACAAAGATGGATAGTAATCTCATTTAAAACTTCTCCCTCCGTGAAAGTTTCTGTATGAGTACTGATCCATCAATAAACCATTTCACAATCAAGAGCACCCAAGGTGCTTTCCCAGGCCCCACAGATCTCCTTATTTTCCATCAAGACAAAGCACCAACACTACTATTTCACTCCAGTGAAACTGCTCTGTACCAAGAGTCAGATATCAGCAGCCACAGGGCTTTGGATAATTCAGTTTTTTCAGTTAAAGAACAATGATCCGTGTCTTAAAAGATATGACAAACATATTTTAAACAAGTTCAATACAGATATGTAGCCCCATACGTTTGTAAAATATTGTAATGGTCATCATAAACTATGATAAAAATTCCACTTCTTTCTGTTGCTCTATATGAATGTTGCTCATATATAAAAAACTATTCTGCCAGCTGCCAGCTGTTAAAGGTGACCAACTAAAAACTGGCCATTGTTGATGGGTTCTAGCACATGACCTTAACAGGAGTCTGACAGTGATTACATCTCAGACTTTTGATACCCAAAATCATACCAGGAGTAGCCCACCTTTTAATTATTATTTACACAGATGTGATGTAGTTTAGCTACTTTGCAACATAACAAACATGGAACCAGCTTCCCTGTTACTCTAAACTTCTCCCTTATTTTGCTCTGCATGGGTTTTAATTCCTACCTTTATCCTGCAAGATTTAAATGGTGAGAATAGGTGCCCTTCACTGAAAGCAGAGGACTGTGACCCCAAAGAGAGCACAGACTGCACCTTGTACCTGACACACAGCCACAGGCAGCAGCCAGAGGAGGAGGCACCAGCAGATGGGGCCTCACGACAGGTCCTGGGTCACCTCCTGGGGTTTCCTGAGAACCACACACTGGCCCAGCCCCAGTAGAAACAGCTTCCTCTGCACAGCTCTCTGCACACTGCTCACAGCACTCAGTGTCCCTGAAAGTCAGGAGCAGATAATTTCAGTTTCCATCATTATCAATTTCCGAAGTACCAATTCATCTAATTTAAAAAATACTTTTATTTTTTAAAAAAATAATCACAGGAAAAGCCTACAAACAGCAAAGTTCTTTTACAAGAAATCCTTCAGAGATTATGACTAATGCACCTGTACTTTTTAAATATAATAAAACATTGAGTCAAAGCCTACTCATATTCTTACTCTGATTTTTTTCTTTTGTTGTTTTGTCCTTACAACCTTTCAATCATTTTCTGGATGGAAAAAAACATCAACTTAGTTTCTGAACACAAGTCCTTTTACTTCTACTTAGAATTCAGGATTCTCATGAGTACTGCACTGCAAGAGGCCCCACACAATCCTTTTATCTACGGCAGCAAAGGAAATAGTTTTCATTTTCAGGGCACTGCATAGCACGTCTGGAGTTTTCCCAAATACCATGATCTTGAACTTGCTGTTTGTTGGTTTGGTTGGTTATTTCCCCTCTCTGCTTCCACTGATTTGCAGAGAATGTCCAGGCACGCATAGATTTAAAATGAGTATCTGGGCCTTTGTGTCCAAATTCTACACGTGGAAAACAGGAAAACCACTACTAATTGTTCAATTAACACTGATATTTAAGAGCTGGATATTATTACAGAACATCAAGAATAAGAAATTCTATATAGAGCACAAACTTTGTATCATATTAGTGTTGAAGTTGTCAAAGAGTAAACACAACTGTTTTTTTAACATTGGCTAAGCTACATGGCTACAGGACTGGTTGATATTCCTCCTATCAGCTGTTTGGCAAACACACATGATGATGATGATGATGATGATGATTATTATTATTATTATTGCTTTTCACTGATGTAATTTCTAGTTTAATTATTAAATTAGGTGGTTTAAATAATTTTAAGTTTCCCATAGATAAAATAATCCTTGGGGGACAATGAGTAAGAAAATGAACACGTGTACATCTGTAGGGTTATTAATGATGCTTCTGCTAACATGTCTGCTGAATATTTGTGCTTTCTGTTTAACATCAGAAATTTCTCTCCCACAGATTTTGGTTTCACTCTCTGTTTTTTCCTTAGGCATTAAGGTGGAACCTTTTGACATTTTTGTTTAGCCACACATAGCTAAGAGTTCTGGAGGCAGTAATAATACTGTTTTATGAGATGCATGATAAAATACAAAACGTCTCATAAAACATCCCCCCAGTTTCTCTGAATGTAGAATCTAAATGTATAGATTTTCATAGATAGCAGACAAAGAACTTGTAAAATTTTATATGGATATAGAAACCAGCATTAGGGAAAAATCATTTAGCTACATGGCAATACAGGAGTTAATTTTAATATAGTAATAAAATTACTTTGGGAATGAAGGGAGATGTGCTCTGGAGATGAATGTGTTTTTTCAGCACTATGTGTCATCCTTACTACTATTATTAAGCCAAAGTGAATTATTTTATCACCAATTCCATTGTGGGGAGAAATACGAGCCAAAATCAGGAGACAGAATGTATAAGTGCTCCAAAGCTGTACATCAATATGAAGAATTCATGATGAATTCATCAATGCAAATCACTTCTTGGTTTCTGTGAGATCAGGATTAACACTGGATTATTCAGAAGGAGGCACCAAGTCCCTGCAAAATGCAGCAGTGAAATTTCACTCTCATTTACTCATGAAGATTAAAGCAGAGTCAGCAACTTCCCCAGGCACCGGGGGAGGCAGTGTCATAGCTAGAATGACAACATGGGAGCCTCTGAACCACAGCCCTGCTGAAGGTCACACTTTACCACACTAGATAATCCTACAAAAACCCATCAGGATTGGGCAGAAAGGAAGAAATTAATATACAGTCATCTAGGAGAACAGGAAGAATTAAGACTATATAAACCAGCTAAAAAACCAGGAGAGGGAAAACCCTGAATTACCACAAGCAAGGATCTACTACATAGCATAAGGGGAAACCCCTACGTTCTACCTATGAATCACATCTCTTAATAATGAAGTTATAACCCAAACCACAAAAGGTATTCTGTATCCTAACCTTTTCTTTGTTAAAAAGATAGGAAAAGTGGTCAGAGATAGGGGTCAGAATTACTATTGTTTCTCGTGCTGTAAGAGAAATCTGTCTCAATCACACAGGCTTTGCACGTTAAGATTGTGAGATACGGGGAGACCAGTTTTGACATGGGAAGATAACCTAACGTTTCCACTAATAAGTATCTGGAACGAAGCAAACTTTTAGACAGATGGTTTTCTTGGCGTTTAGGTCAAGGAGCATAGAATCACTGATGGTTTTGGTTTGGAAGGCACCTTAAAGATCACCTAGTTTCATCCCCCTTGCCATGGGCAGGGACAACTTCCACCAGACCAGGTTGCTCAAAGGATAATAAATGTGTAAAAAAACGAATAAAAACCCCAAAAATCTTTCCTTGTACTAGAGCTACCTACATTACACACCAGCCATGTGCATATCCACTTCCTAAATGAGCCTCCTGAAATTACAGCCATTGAATAGTGTGAGATAAGCCACGATCTTTCATTTCACAAACAAATGCACTCCATTTTAAGTGCAGAAAGGTTCAAGCTGAGAAACTCCACCTGAAATCTGATTCAAATTTCTACTTTGTGCCATTTCTGCATTTCCACTGCCCTGTGCCTTATCAACTAGAATTTCTCAATGTAATTGGGCTGTTCCATGAATCTGGCAACATAGCCCAAACCTAGGTTTAAAGAGGGGAAAAGCAGGGAACTTTTCCTGAATTTTTAAGCCCTGACCAGTGTTTTCTAAGGAGTGACATTTTTGGTTTGGGAGTAAATGCAAACAAACAAACAACCTACCACAACCTTTTGTAACTTTTGCATTGATGTCTCAACATGCCTCAGAAAAGTCTGTACATCTCTTACTACTCTGTTTTCTAGAGCAGCTGAGTCCTTTTCCACATAAATCCAAACCACAATTGTTCCAATGTGACTTCTAATCACTTCTCAGTCACTTCTGATGATTTTGGCAGAAAGCACAGTAACAATTTTGCTATTACACCTAGAAAAATGGAAGAGAAGAGGTGTAGTAGGACTCAATAAAAGTCAGTGGCTCATCTTCACACCTCCTAAAAAAGTAGGAAATGGATTCTTGGATTAAAAAAGTCAGAGAATCCTCTTGTTATCCTTAGATGTTGGCATCCTAAAAACTGACATCTTCCCAAGAACTCCTTTCTATCCATTACATGTACTTTTTGCCTCTACTTCTTTGTTTTAGGAAACAGTTGGTCAGTTAATTCAGCAGTAAATGTTCTCATTTTCTTAAATTCTTATTATTTCTAAGAAATTTTAATGTCTAATATTATCAGCTGATATCATCTCCCCTTTTCAAAGTGTATAATGACTTGCCTCTGCCATCAGGGGCTGTAATTTTCAGCCATAAAGTGTTTTACCACTCAGAATTCCAAAACCAAAAGCATCTCACCAGAAAGGGAAAAAGATCACCAAAACTACACCTAATTCTATCAATAAGCTTCAATTTTCAGGTGCTCATGCTAACAATGGCTAATTCTTATACTCCATAACCAAATACTCTATCTCGACAGGATCAGGAAGAACCATCAGCATTAAATCTCTTTAGAAGAACAAGATTCAAAATCTGATGGTAATTTCATATCAAAATGTGAAAAAAAGAAATAAAAATTATATTACATCAAAACATAACCACAAAATCTTTTGAATACAAAACGTTTCACAGGAATAATGTTTAATTTCCTTCTGGAAATATCCAGAGCTTTGTCTGGGGTACTCAAACGCTGATCAAAGGCTCCTATTTTGCATGGAAAGTTAATTATCAGAAAAGGCTTCTGGAAAGTAGGGATTAGGAACCAGTGACAAAAGCCTGGTGCTTTATTTCAATATCTGGCTCAAATCTTTATACCTCAATTTAGAAACAAATGGCTTGCATTAGAGCCATCATTAAAGGCTGAAAAAAGAATGTTTTACAATAAGAAGTAATTATATAAATTTAGCATAAAAAGCAGTTTTCTAGAATCAAAATAATGACAAAATTGCATGTTCACTTCTCTTCCTGTAGCCTGAATCTGAAACAAATACAATGAAAAGTCCTTTTATTATTATTGTGATAATGCATAGTAGCAGTTCCATGTATTGAGCATCTAAGGTGTAACTCTCCCTACAGGAAATCCTCAAGTGTCCAAGATATTTACATCCTATTTGTATTGGAGGAGACAGAGGAGAGACCTCATTGGGGTCTTCAGCATCCTCACGAGGGCCAGTGGAGGGGCAGGCTTGCTCATGATGAGGGACAGGACTTGGGGAAATGGCAGGAAGTGAACCAGGGAAGGTTTAGGTTGGGTCTCAGGAAAAGGTTTTTCACCCAGAGAGTGGTTGGGCACCAGCACAGGCTCCCCAGGGCAGTGGTCACAGCACCAAGCCTGACAGAGTTCAAGAAGCGTCTGGCCAGCGCTGTCAGGCACATGATGTGGCTCCTGGGGTGTCCTGTGCATTGCCAGGAGTTGGAATCGATCCTGATGGGTCCCTTGCAACTGAGAATATTTTGTGATATTCATGGGCTACATTCTGCAGCAGACTGAAATCCTTTGCTTTTCCATTGTCCACAGGTGGAAGGTGCATACATGTTATCTGTTTTCACATGGGTTTTTTTGGTCCATCCCATCCTCCTCTTCCACCTTTGTCTCTCCCCTTCCAGAAAGCAACACCTTAGCATTTGGATGCAAATGGCACTCCATGGCCAGCAGCATAATTAGGTGATTACAGTAGAATAAACCACTGTCATTTTCATACTTGGTTCCACAACTGCTGTTTTCTGTGGTTAAAAAGGGAACTTCTCACTGATCACACATTTGCTGGTCCCCACTGTACCTCATGGAAGCCAGCCTTTCTCATGCACTGTATTTCCGATATGCCAAATCCAAAAGATGCTTTTCTAAAAAGCTTTGAAATTGAAGAGGCACAAAATGACATTCAGGGACTTCTTGGCTCCTGTTCACTGATATCAAACCCTTTATATTACTAACATTTTTAAACTGGGATCTGGACAGCGCGGGGGGACCAAATGCTTACTTTCTCATGCATTTGGTTATGGAATTTATGACTGAATTTGCTATGATGCACTTGCCACCAATAAATCACTGTCAATCTTTCCTTCAGCGAGATATGGAAAATGAAAAGTACAGTAATTTGAATAACGGTGGGAAGACCAATACCCCAGCAAATTTCTCCATCGCTTTTACTTCCATTGCCAAATTTGTCATGAAGAAAGTCCAGAGACCAAGTGAGAACTCAGCACTAGAATTTCAACCTCGCTTTCCACAGTACATTCTATTGACCTTCATATCTGGCTATTGAAGCAGCAAATCATCCAAAACACATTGTAATTGTGTAATTTAAACTTGTACTCTGTGGTTTAATAGACTTCTCCTATTCTATTAAGATTTCAGAAACCAATGAGGAGTATAAACTCTAATCAGATCACTGTGGTCCCTTATGAAACCTCCAACTACATGATCAAGGTTTCAATTTCCTGCACTTTTTAATACTAGTGAGCAAAAGTAAATGGTAAGAAATGTGATGAGGTCACAGACCAAATGGTTTTATGGTATTTGGATACTTTAGCCCACTTTCCTTAGAGTACATTCCATTGCCTCAGAAAGTGTGAAAATCAGTCAATCTTTCTGCTACTGCACTGTTCAGTTTTGCCTTGCTGTAAACTGCTTCCAGAGCTGCAGAAATGTCAAAGCATCTTTTCCAAACTCCAGGAAACCTTGATGTGCAAGACTTCACACCTTAATCCTGCTCAACATAAGACTTCTAGGAATTACTATTACTTATCATCACTTAGGAGCATGTTCAAGGTAACACAACAGCAGCTTCTCTCCTTTCGTATTTATGCAGTGAACAGAAAGGATTTGGATTTCACTGGTCATGGCTGGGCATTGTTGTAACATGAATAACAATAACAGTGCATGCATTTAGACAGAAAATATGTTCCAGGTACGAAGCGTTTCACACCTCTTGGAATTCTGCCACCCAAGAAGTCTCCACTTGTTTGGAATTTAATACTCTCAGTTTCCTAACTGGCTGAGTACTGCAGAAACTTACCCTCCCCATTCCAACACAGCCTTGGAAAAACTTGCCTCTACCAAGATCCATGGATTTTCCAGAGCCTCTTATGACGCTCTTCAGGGACTAAAGGGAAGAACCATGCAGTAATGTCTGATTTCTCCACTGAGGCTGAGAGCTGGGCGTGAGCTGACACAGGTGCTACCCCAATCGTCCAGATCAGAGACGAGGTAGGACACCCGATCTCCTCTGCAGCCCACGCAAATGCATTTCCTTTCTGAGAAAACCAAGCTGCAGGAGGGAGGGTGACGCACACGCGGGGCTCGCTCGGCTACAGGGTCATGACGTGGCTGGGGCAGACATGCAGCTCTAGGGGCAGGCACTTCTAAAATCACCACAGGATTTGAATTATGAAACACGCTGTTACCGTACTGTATAAATTTCATTATGTCTCACACATACTACTGAGACCTTGGGCAGGGTATAAATTTAGCTCTGATCGCTGTACTGATGGTTCTTGTGCCAAATCAACCTAACATAATTTTCTATATATGAAACACTTGTGTTGAGTGTTTTTGAATGAGCTAGAGATACTGAACTGCCGTGCCTAATAGGAACAGATGTAAACTCATAAAAACTGCCATCTAGATAGGGAAAAATAATTTTAAAACAACAAAGCATTGTAGACACATAAGAAATTCAGCTTGTCTACTATAGCACTTGCATTAGGACCAAAGATGACTCTCCTCCATCTATGGTAATAAAATTATTTTCAACATGAGTAAAAGGGAAAGAACCAGGAACCTTCCTTAGCTCTAAATCCCACTGACTCAGAGGATTTTCCTAGCGAAAGATATTTTTTCTCCAGCTTTACGTTCAAATTCACGTTGTGCCAGGTCACTAGTACAGAAATTTGCCCTTTTAATAGTAATCCCTATTAAATTTGCATTTGAGTTCATTATTTCTGTGGGATATCCCTTAAAACTCTCACTCAAAAATAAAGCAAATGGCAACTTCTAATTGTTTTTGGTGAAGAAGGGAAAGGGATGCATTTCCAAAGAACAGCAGAACTTCAAAGGGCTCAAGCAAGGGCAACAAAACCAATCAAATTTCTGTTGTTTTGTTCAGCAAAAAAGTAGGACAGTAAAGAAAGGCTAGAAAAGAGGCAATTCTTGTGGACAAAGTTCCACCTGATTTTGAGTGTCACAGCACAGGTAGACAGGAAGACTCACAACCTCCTCCAGTACCAGGACTAAAAGGTAAGACCATAAAATAAACCTAGCAGGAATCACAATCAGAGCATGCAGAGCCACAGTAGGCTGATGTGTGGAACCTGCCAAACATTTGTGCTGTGGGTCCTGAGAATGGTTCAAGGAAGTACAGGAATGTCATACCTTGGGTACGACAGTGGGCAAAGTAAGTACGTGTGGGGAAGCCCCTGCTGCTCCCCAGGAAATTCCACATCCAGTCTGAAGCAACTGGGAAAAGTGAGCAAAAGGAAAACGGAATCAAGAAAGGGAACTTTGAGAGAATGGGAACAATGTCGGAACAATGCCTATGCACAATTCCGAGCCAGTCAGCACAGAGGGGGTACCTCAACACCTTTTGTCCCTATCTAGTGACAAATCTAGGCCATCTGCCTAGCACGTGCACTATCACAGCATCCAGCAAGGCAAAACACGGTTCTTTCTTTGTGGTCTGTTAACATCCTGTATGGCTATAACCCGACACTGGCCTTTTGACCTGGGAGGGCAATTTCAACTTGCATTTTATCATACATTTCTCAAATCCAGATCCTGAGAACAGTTTGGCAACCACCTGGCTTGTCAGTGTCCGTACCAGTCTCTTTTCCACTGTAAAACAATAATACTGAAAATCAAAAACCTTTTGCCTTTGGGCTTTCTCGCCACTTCTCATTCCAAAATGAAAAAAAGCATTGCTCTAATTTGAGTGCCCTAGAGTATTTGACAGACCTCAGGTTTTTTTCCAGCACAACAAAGCACCTCTATTTCTATTAGGCTGACCAGGATGCTCTGAGTCGATTTCCTCTCTTCAGGACACCTCCATTTGGCTTTCCCTCACAGATCTGTGCCTCATCAACAGTGCATCTGTATTGGTCTCTACAGTTCTGCACCTAAAAAGAAGTGTGAACTAAAACTAGCAGAGGTTAACACTTGTATTATTTTGTGGGTATACCAAGAACACTTTCAGCAGGTTTGGTGCATATTGTACTAAGAGTAAGTTGGTAACTAAATTTTTGGTAACACTTCACTGTGGAGACAGTCTTAAAAAGTCCATTCGGATGCAAAAGGAAAACCTGAGTAAACAGGACCAATCATCCTTGTAAATATATGCTGGACCTCCTGAAGATAGATTATTCCTAGACAAAAAGAAGCCATTCAAGTTCACCCAGAAATCTTGCAGCAATTAAACTATTTCCTCTGTAAACGCAACACACCATCCTAACGTGCATTACATCTAGCCCTAATCCTTACCCTTTGTTGATCAACCTTCCCAACTCTGCATTCAGCCATACTTCTCACAGTAATTCATTTTCTCATTCAGACTTGCCATCATCCCAAAGTTTACCAGAAAACAAAAACACCAACTCTGAAGTTCATAACCTTTGTAAACTTACTTTCTGAAAAGTAGGCTATAGTGACAGGAAACAGCAGGGCTCCCCATACCTTAACTAAATCCACACCTATTCAATAATTACCGACAAGATTTTTAGAAAGATGAAACTCATGTGTCACACAGCTCCCAAGGAGAGATTAAAGTTACTTTTCCCAAGGATGGGCTCATTTATAATTAGAACATTTTTTATTTTTAAAGTGTTCCCTATTAATGTTGGTCCTTTCAATGGACAATTACATCAAACATTGGGTGAAGAGATTCCCAATTGTCAACTATTTCCAGGTCATTTTAGTTAAGCCTCCAAAACCAAAAGTCTTGCTTAAAAAAAATCCCCACTGACATCCTTGCAGAAAAAATTCACTAAGAATTACTCACTTTGGGGTTGGGTTTTTTTGGCATTTTGTCCTGAAACAACAGGTACTTGCCCTAATCAGGGACGATATTCAACTAGCTAAATCCATATTCATTCCTAGATTTAAATTCTAATACATTATGGAACCCACTGCATTTATCTGGAAACTATTCTACTTGTAGCATCTATCAAAAAGATTATAAACACTGAGAAAAGGCTGAAGAAAAAAGTGGTAAATGTCTCCTTTTGATGGTTTAAAATCAAATGAAGAACAACTGTCACTCAATCCTTTATTCTAATCTTCAACATGTTTCCATGAGTCTCCCTACTGAGCAAAATAAGAATACTAAAGGCTTACTTTCTACAGGTTATTGCTTAGAATGACGAGACCTGCAAGCAAAAGTCAACCTCTGTTACCCCAAAAATTCTCTACACACATTTAGAAAGAGTTAAGTCAAAAGGCCATAATCAAAAATTAGTTATCACTTTCATCAGACTTTGGAATTCTGCTGTGGTTCCTGTAACTCTACTGACAGTAATCTTGCACAGCATGCTACTATAGTAGGAGTCTGAAAAAGACCTGCACATGAACGAAGATACCAAACAAAACATTCACTTTAGCTGAACACTGCTTTGTTCTGGGATGAAGAAAGGAGGCAAGCACCTTGATCAACAAGATGCCAAATGCCTCAATGAAACCACAGCCTGTCCCCAAAGTTCACCAGTCATCAAGTTTGCAAGGGCAGAAAATGAAAAATTAAAAAACAAAAACAGAAATATGCAAGTTTTCAGATTAGAAAGACACAAAAAATAAGCCTAAACTGAGAGGAGTCAGAGCCTATATAAAAACTTTTCCAGACTTTGAACTTGTACAGATTAGGGGTTTAGTCGGTGTCATTTACCTTTAGTCACTTTCTAAAAGAGAAAATGAGCCCTTATTCTTTAAATTAGGCACAAGTACTACCAGAAGTATAAACAATCCACTTAAACAACAGCTGGACACAACCTTCTCTCTTTCCAAATTCCTGATCCACAAATACTGTTTCCCTTTAAAATATGTTTTATTGCTAATTATTCCTCCTTGAAAATTTAGGCAAGGCTTTTGAAGTGTTTCATAAAGCTTTTCGGGTAGGGTGCATTTTCTTATATCATTGTTTTAGTGTAACAATATTAAATTTAGGGATAAAATTAGATCTAAACCAACTAACTTGTCATAATAGTACATTAAAACCAAATAAAAAACCCCATAGTAAGACACAGTCACTGGTACCTGGCCCCAATACTACTTAAAGGCAGGATTTTGCCAGTTCAGCATTTGTAGCACTACTTTATCCTCTGTGATTGCAAGGCAATTTCAAAGAGTAACTTCATTTCCTGTTAAAATGCAATCAGCTCTGTGGTGAAGCTGAGAGGACTGAATCACTGAATAAAACCCCAAGTAATTCCTTGCCCAGTAATACATATGAGCACAGACTAAGCATGATAGCTGAAATCTGACCAGCACAGCAAGTTGTGTGTTAACACTAGTACTGAGGGTTTGCTGTTTCTCAGTTCAATACATTCCAAGCCATCTCCTCCTCACCTGGTGCATCCTATAAAAATGGTCAAAACAAGATCTGCTGTTTTCTCCTGTTGGACCACAAATCCTGCAGCACCATATTAAGCAGAAATGAATCACTCAAACTCCTGTGCACAATTTATTAAATGCAGCATATTCAGATTCCACCCTCCTGCCTGGATATGCAAGCCTCTTTTGGGTCTTTGAAAAGAATGAACAGTTCCAGTAATGATTCCAGTTACACCTAAACTACAACTAGAATCACAACTTTGTACACACCTGGCTGCAAACTCGCTGAAAAATTGACAGAATGCTCAGGCTTTCCTTTTTTCTAAGTTCTCCAAGACCTGCAAAAGAAAACAGTAGAAAGCTGGAGCAAGTTGACAACCCAGTGCTCAGCAGCTCTGCTTGTTACAAATATAAGGTGCCAGAAAAAGTTTGAGACTGTACAAATACTACATATTGCAAACTACAATAGCTATTAGGACTTCTGTATGACCATACATATGAAATGTTTGTATTTATTTCAAAACCAGGAAATTAAGATGTTCTCTAGAGCTGGGATTGCACTGCTAATTAGCACCAAGTTAATGATTAAGGGACAGACACACACTAATAAAAAGAATGATAGTAATGGCTGTATTTAATCCAAGCCAAAGTGTATTCTAACCAACTTCCAGCAGATCCACACCCACTCTGATTACATGATCAGAACATGTAATGTGGGTTTCCATAATGCCACAGTGGATGAAATAGTTACCCACCTAGTCCAGCACATCCTAAATGCTACAAAACTTCAAACCACAGCAGTGTGCAAACCAGAATTTATTCCACACAGCTTCAGCAGCTGATTTCACTGAGCAGAAGAGCCATGTTTCATATAATGTCAGACAGAGCCTGTTGGGCAGCAGGGGGAGTATTTGGCTCAGAACTACACTCAAAATGAAGGAAACTATGAATTTTAAACACTTCATATCCCGAAGAAATCAGCCAACAGACACCTAAAGCAGAAAAGAAAAACAATTTAGCAATACTATCTATGCCAGAGTTCAGTGTCAAAGGACTGCCTATTCTCAACTTCAGTGCTGTGATGCACACCACAAGATGCAGTGGGTTAGGTATCAGCAAGAAGATCTGTAAACATTTTAGAGTGGTGCATTTTCATTCTAAGCTGCAGAAAAGTGAAAGTTGCATACAATGAAAAAAGAACAGCATTAAGATAAACAGAAATAGAAGTAGCTTATCATCCCCAAACAAGGAATTCTGCTGGATTCTTTTCATAAATGTTTCAAATTTGATGCTATAAAGACTGAGTTAGGCACCTAAGCTTACACTGCCTTTGCAAAGGATGACAGGTAAAAAAACCACCTTCAGACAGGAAGCCAACTTTCTTCCTGTTGTTTTATCAACAATTATTAAGATGAGAAGGCTTCTTTCTTCTTCGCTAAAGTAATGGCCCAGGACTTGTGAAAGGATAGATATATACAGATAAACAAAATGATTAAATGATAGATTTTTAGGACAACATTTTGTCTGGCAGGAGTATATTCTATGGCCTATTCTATGGGGGAGTAGGACAGCGCATGAGGGAAAAAGTGTTTCATGCAGAAAGCACAAAGAGAGGCTGCCAAAAGTGAGTGTGGGCTTCTCTTAAACCAGTGAATGTAGGTAAAATCCCTCCTGCTTGATAAAAATTCCAAAGTGTCATCAGGGGAGGAAAAACAAAAGTAATGATTCTTGCCATACAGGTAGAACATATGAAAAAATGTGTAATAAAACCTCTTCTTCATGACGCCCCCATCATTTTCCCCCTAGAAAGAAGAGTATAAATACACTAAACAGCTTAATGACAACTTATCAGCTCTCACCATCCATCCCAACTCTAATATTGGCATCCAGATAACACTGACATGATGTGCAAAGTCCTCATCTTTGGCTGTATTGCAGCAGTAATTCTCATGACTGCAGCTTATGGAGCACCTGTTACGACTGAACTACCGCGCACTCAACAAGAGGAACTTCTCAGAGCTTCAATAAGGGATTTAGCACAGCTGCAAAACATCGAGAATGTAAGTGGTGATTTTCTTCTATCTGAAGATTCATTTGTATTTATTTTTTTCTATATAATTTTTTCAGAAAAATTAACTTTTCCCCCCCTTCTTTACAGAATTTTCTTGACTTTTACACACCAAATGACAAACAGGTGAGTTTGAATTTTCTGTTTAGTTTTAATTCAATTTAGGGAGTGCAATTTCTTAAAGAAACTTCTGCTTTTGCTTTTATTGTCAAACATTAAAAGGCTGACATGCAATATTATCTCATTACCTCTGTGCAATAAGTAACACAAAATGAATACTTCATATTCCTCCTGCTTAAAACATTGTTGAATTCACGGGAAAAGAGTGGTTTACGAACAATTTAAAGATGGTATAAGATTTGCAGGAGGCAATACTGTTGTGTTAACTCTAACACAGGAACAATTCTGAGAATGAAACCAGACTTAGAAATAGATTAAAGCAGTATCCACATGAAATCACCCACATTTTATCTAAACTAGAGACAGAGCCACTGGTTGGTTCCGTTTAAGATGTTGTAAGTCTTTTATATCCCACCACTGATGAAACTCAGTTATGCTCTACTTAATTCTCTTCAGGAACAAAACTTGATCAAGCCCTTCTGGATACATAAATATAAATCATGTTTTATAGCACTGAGTTATTACGTAAGACTTATTTCCACAAGAACACCATCATTGTGATCACCTCTCTCTAAAACACTGCACATCAGCATGCAGAGAGTGTGCCAAGTACAACTGTACTGCAGAGAGGCTGCTGATTTGTACTACCTTGCATTCAGCATGGAACAGCCCAATAAACAAGAGCATGAATTATTCAGTACTGGGAAGCAGTTAAAAGCTTTACACAAGTAAGCTGCTTTGAACCTCTGATAAGTTTCTAATTCTGAAGACTTCTCACTTAACAACAATTTTGTTTCAGTACAGATTTAAAGTCAGATTCTGCAACCACTTCCTTATCTGTGTCCCTTTTCTCATGTGCTGGCAGCTTTAAGACCTGACTATCTCAGAGCTTCAGGGCTGAAATGCAAATGTTTGGGGCTGATCAGTAACATATTGTCAGTGAGTGCCTGAAATAGCTTGCAGAAGTGATGCATAAAGTTATTTACCCTGTTCAAAAGCCAGCTCTGATGCAGACATTAGATAGAGGAACCGAAGTGCATCAACTGAAGATGCCTCTAGGAGAGGCCACCTGTTTGCTCACGCATGATTTTCAGATGGCAACCAGGAGTAAAGCCCAGTCTTGGAAAAAATATTGCAGCTTTCTGTCCCCAAGAGATATTGTAACACTTCAAGTGTTTTGTAAAGATTACTCATTTTTCAAAAGCTACAGAATTAAAGCCACATGTAATATCCCCCAATACAACTTTGAGGGCAACAAATGAACTGTAATACACTGCAGAAAACAAACAGCTCAGTTCCTGAGATGAGAGTAAAAACAACAGGGAATTGAGATTTTGAAAAGTGGAACAAGGAAACCAAGTCACACGTATAACAATTTTGCTGACTGTTTTAGGAGTGCAACCGGACAACTCTGGAATGTTACCTGACAGAACTGAAAGTCTTGAAAGAAGATGTGGAAGAGGAGAACCAGAGACACATTATAAATATCGAAAAGAATCTTGACTATTTTAAGGTAGGCAATCTTTTACAAGTGCTACCCAAAAAAAAGGATATAAAAAGAAATAAATATTTCACTGTGTTTATGCATCAAGATCTGTGTTATCAACTCATGAAAATACAGGGTTTTGTACAAAAATATGCTAAGATTAACTACATGAAAACAGCTATTTGCATGGTAATGTAATACAGTCAAATAGATTTGAGCCCTGCTAGTTATACAAGCCAACATCTAACAAAATACGACACTTGTTTTCTTTGCTGAATCATGCAAAGCATCTTATGCTGACAAAAGCTTGCTTTTAGGAGCATAACAACTATTTACACAACAATAGCTTTGAAAACTGTGCCATAAGTTTACAACTGGAGGGCCCAGGGATGAATGTAGTACACCCTGGCATACTACTAAAATAAAATCCTTGTAGCATTTTAGGAGTACTCTTCAGGCTACAAATAATAAGGGTTATTTTTTGTTAAAGTAAAATCTTTACAGAAGTTGATGTATCATTGTTAAAACCAGCTAGCAAGAGAGTTATCACCAATCAATAAAATTCTCTGTGTTGTAGGTCGGTAATTCCTCAAACCCGACATGCAAGAAGTGTGCTTCCAATGAGAAGAAAAAGTTTCCTGAATTTCGCCAAGAACTGAACAGTTTCCTGCAATCTATGCTGAGAGAAATTGTATAACTATTTTTATTTTTACTGCTACATTATTTATTGAAGTATTTAATTATGAATAATTTATATATTTTGCCACGTGGCATACTACTAGCTTGTCCATTTTGGGACCACTGAATGTACTTAACGTGGGTGGCAAGACAGTCTGTTCTAAGATCACACTTGATCCTTTCTGTAAGCCCTAGGGGCTCAACATTCTTTGGAAAACTCATTCATTGTCACTTTGTCAACAACCTGAGACAACTATTTATTGAAAAACCTATTATTTGTAGATTATATTTAATAAATGTCATGGACGTAATAAAAATCATGTCTAGAGTCTTCTTTGTTACATGATAGTGTCTTTTTCACAGGTGACTTAATACTCTTTTTTTTAAAAAAATACCCCCCCCCCCCCCACCCCCAATTAAGCGTTTAGCAGCATGCAAGTGTGCAGGTACCAGACTCAAAGCAAGACACCTGCAGATAACCTTTATTAAGCAATATAAAATGCCAGTTTATGCTGGCATGCAGCACAAGGTATAGAGTAATAGCATCAAATTGCTTCCCCCAAAAAAGAAACCCAAAATCATCTCTTTTTTTCTGACCTGTACTACCTGGCTACACCAGCTTTCTGCAGGACGCACTTTTCTCATTGGTGTAAGTAAAATACGTAGTTCTCAAAATTCTTCAGAGACAGGGAAACATTATGAAAACAGTAACACACCTGACATAACAACTGTGCAGGTAACTGAGGTCCCTGAACAACAACTGACATAAAATTAATGATCAATGTATAAATCCATGTGAACACACTGCATTGTCAGAATCCTTCTGTGGAACCTCAGAAATGTCCTTACTCCCAATGCAGATGGACTCAGTTATGTGACACTGTAATTTTATGCAGAAAGAGATCTTTTACAAGAGCATCTTTTACAATACAGAAGCCCCAAATCAGTGCTAACAAGGCAGGCTATAACTGATGAAAGTGAGCCTACTACAACAGCTATCAGCTATCGTTTAGACTTTGATGCGTTTTCCTGGTGGGTGTGGTATGGAGTACTTCACCTTACACTTAAAACCAGACTAACAATGGAAAAAAACAGCAGTTTTCTTGCACGCTGCAAAGAGAAGATAGGCGTTAATGACAGCTTTCTGCCAAAACTGGGAAAATACTCACAGCACTGCCGTCTGTTTCTCTAGTCACCTTCTCTTCCCACGGTGAAGGAGTGCTCTGTCCCCACCCACAAGGACTCAGGAAAGTAAATACTGTCACTCACTTCAGCCACAAACAGATAAGCTCCACCCACTCTTCAAATCAGATGAGAGTAATAACAAAAATACTTGAATACAGTAGAAGACGAGACAACACGCAAGAAACTTCTGCACAAGAATTCCTTCTACCTTGTCAATCTTTGTAGAAAAATCCTTCTCTTTACAGAGATTCCTTCTTACTCCATAAATTCTTAAAAGCAGCACGCAGAAAGAAACAGCATCACACACAATACGTGCAAACAAACCTCTTCCAGTCCCAGCTCTCAGCAACCAGAGAGAGGGCGAAGAAGCCATTCTCATTAAACACAGTTCTATTTATGAATGAGGCTTCCTTTATCATTTCCTTAAGCACAAGAGCCCTCAACTTTGGCAGCCAAGTAAAACCTACCCTGGAGTCAGTCTGTGCAGCTGGACAGCCCACGTGGAATAACGAAGACATTTTCTAAGTCCCTAAACAGTAAGCATTAGGTAAGGCAGGAACAGACAAATAGTTCAGAAAGCAGGAAAGGGTGGTAAAGAGATACTCACCCATGGACTCATAAGGAAAGGCAGAAGCTGGAGCTCACTATTTCACAAACACAAGCAGTGTAAAAATATATACTTTCTTTGGCATTTGGTCTGCACAAACTGCTTTGGAGTTGGGCTATTCTGAGACAGCTGTAGGTTTACAGTCATGGAAAGAGAAGGCTTTGCCTATCCTAGCTCTAGTTTTGGGGATCACAGCATGCACAGTAACCATGCTCCGCTGTGGATTTTCAAAACATTTTAAAGCTGGCTTGCTCCCCATGTAGTACCTCCAGCAAGCACATCAAGACACTTTTCCAAAGAAATACTTGCATATAGACTGCTGATACAAAGAGCTAGCTGAGGCATTAGGAAGGTGCTTTTGCTACACATGGTTGTAGTCATTTACATCTGTCAAAAGTGTCTGCAGGATCAGCTCCTGTATTTGCCCAAGCTTTAAAAAATGTCATTAGAGAAAAAGGATGTTGTTAAAAGCCATCTGAAAATGCTTAACAAGGTGAACTTCACTGGACATACATTGCCCGTGTAAGTTATAAAAAAACCTCGGCAGAACCGCTTAAAATAGTTATAAAGTTGATTTCCTGAGCTGCCTTCTCCTGCTTGATTGCACAGCTCTAGTATCAAATTAAGATGTATGACATGACATGCATGTGACATGATAGGGGTGTATACATATGTGGCACATGACATTCTTATTTATGTGACACGCATCTGACATCTGAAAGTATTAAGTCTGAGACATGGTGTGACATGATACAACGTGTGACATGATTATTAGACCTGCCTCAAGCAGTGGCAAAACTGTCTGTGGGATTCTTTTTGCCCAAAAGCCCACAGGCACTTGATGGGTAATGCAGAGAGATGGGGAAACACAGTATGTAGCTCAAGAGGATTCGGTTTTTGGGTGAGAAGTCTGTAATGCTGAATTGCATAATATCATACGCATTGTGTGTACACCTAGGATGGACAAAACCCACAGTGATGGACTAAAGGAACCCAACCAACATCATGGAAGGAGGGCCATTGACTATGGAAATGATACCTGTGCTCATATATCATAGGAAGGATGAATAATGTTCTGGTTCCAGTCAGGACAGGGTTAAGTTTTTGCAGTATCCAGGAGAGGGCATGGCCAAACCACAGAGGTCATTCTGTACCATCTCACATCATTACTAGGGATGGAGGAAAGGGACACTACTCCAGAGAGGAGTTCCTTCTGGTTGAGAAAATGGTGGAGGGAGCTGCCCACTCTTGTCTGTTTTCTACTCCCACATGAACCATTGCTATTTCCAGTGATTTGTTTTTATCTCAACCCCGTGACCTTTGCCTTTCTGCCTCCAATTCTCCTCTCCATCCCACTGCAGAAGGGAGTTAAGAAGGGGGAAACAGCCAAGTGAGAGACAGCAGTGCGTGGAGAGTCTCAATGCAGGCATGGAATTGGGAAGTACCATTCCTAAAGGTCATTCCTAAAGTGTCACTCCACATGTGTGAGTCAGGTAGAGCTGCAGAAGTGGAAAGAACACCCCCACACACCACCCCACCCTTCCCCGTATCCATGTGTACATCCATTCTTCCCCCTGAAGCTCAGTTCTTCTCAAGCAGGGAGGGGAGAGGCTGAGCTCAGCCACAGGCTGCTGCTGCTGCTGACATGCTCTGTGCCACATCTGTATGATGCACATCTGCTCTGTGCACATACAGCTTGTTAATCATACCTGTTGGGAACACAGCTTCAGCCTCAGCCCTGGAACTGCAGCACTCTTGCCTCGCTCAGGTCTGTAGGATTGTATGTTTTGGAATTACTGAAGTAGCCAAGGACAAACCTGGATGCAACACCTCCATGCTTCCGTTTGCTAGTTTAGTGCATGCTGCATATGCTGTTACATAACCAAAGAACAATCTGGATACAAGAACCGGATCTACATTGGTGTCATCCAAGACATGTGTCACGGACACAGTGATCACGTCCAGGACAACACATCCTCTTCATTAACAAACCTCTCTCTTCCTAAGGCAGCACCTAAGTTTCATGGAAATTTCAGTTTGCTGTTCAATTAATAAAATGGCTGAAGTACACAAAAGAATCTCAGTACTTGTACATATTTAGGGCTTCTGGGTTAACTACAAGAAGCCCCTCGGTGCTGACACCTCAGCAGAAGTCCAAGTGCATAAAGAAAAACAGTCCAGAACTGTACAGAATGCTAACACACGAGTGGTATGCTATGGGTATGGCAGATTTGACGTGTGTATCACTTTCCAGCATGTGTATGAATGCAGGTACAGCTAAGACATTGTCAAGGACATTTATTGAACTTTAAACACTCCTGCAAAAAGGCAACACCGTGCTCTAGCCTGGAATACAATGGCCATTCCCAAGCATTCTTAGAAAGAAAACATTACATGGAACAAGCAGTTTGTGTAGCACATGCCACAAAAAACCAACCAACACCACACAACCTCCCAAGTTAAAGTAACAGAAAACAAGAGAGCAGGTTAGCCAAAAAAAGGTCAAAGACCAAGTAGTAACAAGTCAGTGAGTTTCAAAAACTTGTAAATCAGCATAAGATCATCGCCACAGCAGACTAATTAGAAAAACAGATTAAAGAAAAAAAATAGCAGAAGGAGGAATTTGTTTTAGAATCCTCTAACACTAACAGGGTGAAACATGACTACAGCACTACACTCGCTATTCCTGACGTATAAGAACACTGCATAACTTCCCACCCTTGCATGATTTACAGAAATCACGGAACATAATCCAGGTGTACTGTCTAGCTTGAACACACCAGTGTTTCACAGCACCACACCAACTCCAAGCATGGCACCTTAACAACACCCTCCCAATGCTACCATGTTCTTACCAGAAGTACAAGGAAGCAAATTCCCTTGTGACAGGCACCATATTTCAGGTTACTGTGTACACAGACAATTTCACAAGGTCAGTGCAGTGATGAAGTCATCTGAGGGTGCAGGAGTCCAACTCACCCATAAGCATTAACATTGATGGGGTTTGCTGCAACCCACAAAAGCTGAAAAAAACTTGTTTCTGGTGACTTCTGTAGTACATTGCATTATTTTCTTATTTAAAGCTTTGACAACCGTATAATGCTTTAAATCCACTACCAAATGCAGTAAGTGTCACAAAACAGTTGAGTAACAGCTGGTCATTCCAAGTTTCACATTAGGAAGTACACAAATTATTTTTTAACTCTTCTAGAACAACAAAAACTACAAGCCACTTGGCAAATCCACACTAAACAAAACTCTTAGCAAAGGATGGATGCCTACAGATAAAAGCACAGATTGCCAATTTTTGTTTCTGAAAGACTCTCATGTGGGTATGCTTTTTTTTTAAGAAATCCAGCTTTTACTGTTTTTTTTTTTTCTTTTCTAAAGTTATGAAAAAGGCAGGAAAAAGAAGAAATCAATATACAGAAATCCTGAAACTATCAGGAAAAGAACATGTTAATTCCATGGGGTGGGGATTTGTAGGAGTGGGGGTGAGTGAGCTGAAATGAGGTGGCACTAGGGTGGCAAAGCAGAACAAAGATTTATAAAGCTGTTGGACACCCCCACCCTATGAGAAAACATCCATTTTGGGAAAAAACAGAACTATTACAGGTGGTTTACTAACTGCATTTAAACTGGTGAGAATCAGTTCTGGAATTGTTTCCTTCCTGTAACTACAAACTTAAAAGTTGAATATTTTACTAATCAGAACTGTATTTACTGAAACAGATCATTCAAACTGACTTCACACCCAATCCACCTCCATCAGTCACTGAACTGTTCAATATGTGGAGACTTCACAATCCACGATCCATAACTGTGTTGCTCTAAGTAGCTCTGCAGCAAGCTTTTAGCTTCTTGGTACAACTGAGATTTAACCTAAAAAAAGAAAAAAAGGCAGACCTTGAAATATCTCAAGAATGATGGTTAGAGATCCGCGTTCTTTACCACTAACATGTAATAAGCACAAGGACAAACACTGTAAAAATGATACCCATAAATCTTACAGTTCCCTCAGCTGCTGACAGTGAGAGGAAGTTTTAGACTCTAAAAACATTTTCCTTTTGGGCATTTATTGAGATGAGACAATTGCTCTGATTGTTCTGTGTTTTTCAGTGTTTTCAGTTCTAGTAATACCTTTATAAAGAAAATAAACATTCATTATCATTCAATGCAAATCTGAACACTGGAACAGTCAATTAGCAAGCAATTTCACTTTAAAGTAGTTTCTGAATCATTTAAAAAATTATCTCTTCCATGCTTTGACAGGAGGAAAAAAAGAAAGATGCTTTATACAAGCTGTTCAGGTGAACTCTTCAGCAAAACAGAAAATCACCCCCGGGTATCAAACCAGGTTTGAGAGTAGCCACTAGGAAACTCCTTATTCCCACTCCCACTCCCCGAGTCGGCTCACCTTTGCCTCATGGTATGTTGCAAACTGGAGCAAATCATCCCGTCCGGCTTCCCTGGCGAGCAGCCTGAAGCGGCTGAACATGGCGGCCTTGCACAGGCGACTGGCCAGGCAGGTGCCGCTGCGGAACGGGGAGCTGCAGTGGGAGCAGGGAAACAGGGATGGGACTCGGGAACAAACACACCACAGGGAGATTGCTTTCGTCATTACAGGGAAAAAGGTTTTGCCCTCCCTCCTAAGACTTTGTGAATTCGATCACGCTGGAATTCACCTCAATTAGAGTCCATCTCAATTAGAATCCTGATTAGCTTTATGCATTGTGAAAGCTAAAACATTTTTGCTACTACAGACATCTGCACTCAGAGAACTGTTTTGTTTGGTATCTTGGTATCTCACAGTGAACTTACAAGGTCTCTAAAACTACACCTAATCACTGCATGCGTTCAGCTAACACAGGACAGAATCTCTGTCATACCGTCAAAACTGAATACTCCAATGAACCAGCACAAACCCATCATTTCCAACAAAATGAAGATAAATGCTGACCTTTCAGTGGTTTTCCCACTTAATCCATCCACAACCTCCAGGGATGCATCTGACAACGTCCAATTCAAACTAAGGGACCACTGGTTTAAATCTGTTTGGATTGGCAGCACAGCTTTCACCAAGTAAATACGAGATCTGTTGACCAGGTAAGGCACGGGAAGCTTTGATATAAGTTCATCATCAAGACGCTGCTTTATGGTTATGTCCAGTCCTTTTGTATCCTTACAACTTCCATTTCCTAGTAAACAGGACAAGATCAGTCACACAGAAGTACATCAAATTAAAAAAAAAAAACAAAGTTAAGAATGCAGATGTTTCTGCATTCTTAGAAATTGTATTATAGTAATTCCTTCACAAAAAACTAACGTTTGGAAAGATCAGTAGACCAGTGCAATATTCAATTTGCAGAACAGAAATGATTTCCCACTTTCTTCTCCAGAGACATCATTATTTTCACTGGATGCCTTCTTTTTTTGAACCATTGTTTTTCATCAACTCTTTATGTTCCCTGCAGAAGACACCACTAAACAGAACTTTGGTATTCCAGATTAGAAAATATGCTAAGGAGTTGGCCCACATTACTCCACATCCAACAGCACTTCTGACTGCCTACTAAATAAATATACTTTGGTCCACTGCAGCTCAAGGAACAATGCTGTAATTCTTTAAAGAATTCATGGTTTAGTTCATGTTTTATAAAAGGCAATCAAACTGGAATATGAAAACACACAACCCCCCCACTGCAACTTGCACTGAACATACCCACGAGAATGTTGCTGATGTACACGGGTTCGATGAAATGGCTCAGCAAGGCTCCCTGAAGACCAACCACCTCCCACTTTGCCAGTTTGTCACCGGCTGACATGCTGCTCACTCTGACAGTTTTGGGGGGACAGCAAACAGCCAGGTAAATCCTGCCTTCTATGGCAACATGCAGACTCAGTTCCTCACTGGCTTCATAAGCAGATAGAGACTGGGGACCGAGATGCCTACGGCCGGACAAGAGAACAGATTTCAGTGAGAAAGCACTCTGATCAGAGATTACAGTAAGAGATATCTAATGCTGTTTCTCAGAAAAAAAAAAATCAGTACATCTGGGCCTTGTATTATCTTCTATGTTTGTAATTCTTAGAAACACCACATTGAGCTGCTCAAGTGCCTAGAACACTGAAATCAGTATTTAAATAGGAAATAGCTACTCAATCTAATCTTAGCCACCAGTCGTGCACACATTAAAAAGATCAGCTGCAAACGGAGCTGTCACTTTGTGTCTACTCGCACACTGTAACAGAAGTTAAAAAGTGAAAAAGCAGCCATAAGGTTCTTAAAATCTCCTTTAAAATATAACTTACACTGTGATTCTCCAAAATATTTAAACAAGAGGATGCAGCGCATAAGAGAGACAAACCAGTGGTTTGTCTGAAGGAAAACAGCTTTTCCCCTTAGTTACACAGGGCTAAGAAGTCAAAGCAGAGCCTTTTGCTTCAACTCAAGGCTTTTTACACTTCAATCCTGCAGTGCAAAGGATGACACTAAGTCATCACATCCACTTGCTCAGCAGTTAAATTCATGGTTTATTAGAATTTTACTAATATCTTGCGAAGGGGGTTAACTGTTTTGTTTATTACTGTCTGTAATAAACAAAAGCTCATCCTATAACCCATACAGAAGTTTTCTGTATCATCATATTCAGCTGTATCTCATATTTATCACTACTACCCTGTACATTAACATTCCCAAAACAAGATAAAAATTAATCTTCCACTCTATCTCTGGAAATACCACAGTACTTACACCTCTGACTTTAACTGAGCAGTTCCTTTTGGAAGCTGGTTCATGTAGAGAGAGATGGTTATATTCTGCTTTAGGGTAAGCAGCTTTGAGCCTGGAGCTGTGCAAAATATGGATCTCTCCGCCTTGGCTGGATTTTTGTTATAGAACAGCAAAAGATGCCTATACAAATACCTAAAAGAAATATTAATTACAATAACATTGTATATTTTATATAGCCTATTTTATATCATCTAGGTATATATTTTTATTATTATATATTATTTATTAGTTCACATAACTATAAAATGCAAGTGCAGAAAAGTAAAACTGACACAAACCGGCTGCAAGGGAACTATCTGCAGAGACATTCTCACCTGAGCAGGGAACGCCTGGCAGTGACAGTGGCATGGCTGTCATGCAAGAGCCTTCCAGAGGACTCGAAGCGCCGGCTGTAGTTGCATTCTCCTGTCCCCAGAGCTACCACTTCATGCTGCCCACCTAAAAACACAGATGGTGGTCGGTTCACCTGGTCTGGCTGCCCACCAAGCTGCTCCCACTCTCTCAGTGCTCTGTGGGAACAGGTTTCTCACTCCCCAAAAGCCACAATCAAACCAGACTTGCCCTTTTCAATGATGAAGGCAGCCAGGGAACTGCCACAGCTTTGGTACTCGGGGTGTTCAGTAGTCAGGCGGATAAACACTTCTTCGAGTGTTTGTGAGAGTTTTTGATAGATATGCTCTCCTCCTAAATGAAGTAACAGAAGCCAGCAAGACACAAATTTGCAGGTAGGGGAAAAAACAGACATGAGCAACTTGCCAAATCATAAACCTGAACACACATTAAAAGCACAACCACCCATACTTTCGGGATTCTGAAGATTCTCAGGATTAAAAGAAGCTCAAGAATGCCTAAACACTTGATGCTTTTATCATTTATTGTAATAACAACAGGATGTGGACCAAGTTTGATCACCTACTGCACACTAGTTCAAGTAAGGATACAGAACAGTTTCTATTTCTATCACCTGAACCGGTGATAGAAATACAAGCAATTTACTGAAGTTGTGTCCATTTGTAGAACCGACCTTGTGATTCTAGCTCTTACAGCCTTCTTCAAAGAGAAGATGTTTAAAATAATAGTAACAACAGAGAGATCACTAAATGTACTAAAAGAAGAATTAAAAAGAAACTCTTTGCTGGGCAATTTGAATCAACAGAGGAAAAACAAGACTATTCCTTACCAGTCCTTGAAACACAAGCAGAGTTTGCTGGAGGTCGGAGCTCAGCAGGAACACAGGGAAAATCTAAGAATTTAACAACATTTTAAAGTAGGATGGACATTCCTAATTTCTAAACATGAGTCTTGCACTATTTCCAGCAAGTCAAACTTTCTAATTCTCTAAGAATTTTCTTTTCTGATTCTGAAGTCCTTGTAAGCTTAGAATTATTCAGACAGCAAAACTCAAAAGAAAATAAAATATTATGGCAACTGAATTCTGTTGAAAGCAGTAACTCAGTGGGGAGCCCTTTTAATCATAAAAATTCAAACCCACTTGAGATGTACTTCATGTTGCTGTACCTAGTGAGTAGCAAACCAAATGCAACAGAACAAATTAATTCCTTCAATATTCATGGCATCAGGCATTTAATACAAAAATGACGAAAATAAAAAACAGTTTCAGAACCAAAAGTACAGATTTGCCCAAAGGATCCAAAAAACCTAGCAGAGGCCCTGATACTGCAGCATTTAATAAAACCACAGATATTTAACACAGGACACTGTTAAGTCAAGCATTTCAAGTTCTAACTAGGTGTTGCTACAATATTTACCTGAATCTTCAAAAGACTTTGCCCCTGTATTCTCCAAGTTAAGTAGCTCAGCAAGAGCCAGTTTAGCTGCATTTAATTTAGATTCCTTCTTGTTCTTTCCCAGCCCAGTCTTGTAGCACACACCATTTATCACAGCACAAAAGGCAAAATAAGGCCTTATGACATCGCCTTTAAAGGAGAAGAAAAAAGCAGACGCAATCAGTGAAATTATTTTAAGGTACTTTATCCATAGCTTTATGTCCTTATACTAATTCCTAGAACAAATACAAAACAAAAGGACAATTTTGGCAAAGTACAACTCTCATCCTTCACCACCCCAAGAATTTTGGCAGCTTTCGCTTCATGCAGTTTTCACTAAGTTCTGGTAACAACCATAATTATACACAATTCACCTGATCTATTGCTGTAGCACTTCATCATGAGAAACAGCTGTGGAGGCAATAAAAGGGCAGCAAAAACGCAACGTATGTGGGGGTAGTGTAATCAGCAGTAAAAAAAGTTCAGCTGTATCAGTGCCATCAAATACTAACCACAGCAACTCAGATCATCTCAAGGACAAGCAAATACTACTTTATTTAGGAACAGAAGTATTTACCTGCCACACTCGTTTCTTTTAATTCAAGCTGCAGGTGGTGTGTTTTGGCAAACAGATGCAAGGCAGATACTGAGTTTATTACTCCCTGTTTGTATCTTTCGATCAAATCCAGGTCTTTCTGTGAGGGAAGGGCTGAAAATGTGGCGATGTCTACTCCTTTAAAAAGAAAAGGTCCTTAAACATAATTAAGGAGAGAACTGAACACACTCTGAAAATCTGCTTACAATAAATGCTCTTTAGATGCTTCTAAAAAAACCAAAACAAAATTCCCTGTAACGCATTACTGCTTTGTACTGAACCCTATGTTAACAACAACAGCAATTCCAAAATTGTGCATGCGTCCTCTTTGAAAAAAGCTTTTACCTGTAGTAAATATACAATATTGTTATTACAATAAATAGAGACAGGTATCACCAAAAAATACAACAAAGATTCCCCTCCCCTCTCTTGTAAATCAATGATCAAATCAAAGTTGCTGATGGCAGATACCAAGCAGTGGAACCTGTGGTTTTTCCACACAAAACTATGCAGCAGAGGGACTCCTTGAGGTAAGACACTATAAAAGTTTCAGCAACCACTAGATGGATAAAATCATCAGCTTCAGGGATGTGATATACACAGGCACAAGCACTTCCCAGCCAAGGACTAAAATAAATCCTTGTTTATAAGTATCATAACAGGTGCCTTTATCCCAATACAATTACTCAAAGTGACAGAATTCAAAATACATCCTGGGACATCTGGAACTGCAGTTAAAACCCTTCACAATGTTATTTATGAAAAGTCGTGCAGCAGAATATATTCTATATTTTGTCAATTTGCAGTACTTTTAACGTTTAACTTACAATTAGGTAATGCTGCAGACTACATACACCACCCTACAACAAGCGGCTAACAAACTTCCAGCACAAAAAGACTTTAAAAAGGAAGCAAGTTCAAAAAGATGCTAAAGAAGGCACTTAAGAAAATATACCGGTAATAAAAAAGCACAGGGTTGCAAAGTTACTTTCAATAGCATTAACAGCTAATCCCACTGTATAAACTGAAAACTATACCTGGATTTTTCATCACCCCTGGTTCACCGCACCTCATACCAGGTGGAGGATTCAGCTTTGCAGTCACAGGCTCGGAGAGATCCTTTGAAATTCCATGTCTGAGAACCTCAGGTGGTAAAATCTTCTCAGGTGCGGAGCGGACGGTGAGCATCGCTGCACCCTCAAACCAGCCATTACTGCTCGCCATTTTCGACCGACCTAAGGAAGCGTAACACTAACGCTGTGAGTAGTAAAGACTGCAAAAACCCCTGCAGTTCTCCTGGTCAACCTGTTTCACAAGAACAACAGGAACGACTCGCCCAGGCTGGGGTAGAACCCAGACCCGATGTCCTACCCAGCAGGGTAGCCCCTTCTCCCTTTTGTTCAACCACCTTCCCTCACGCGTAACGCGGCTCTGCCCCTCGCCTTGCCGCCCTCTCGAAGGACACACCAACTCCTCAAACCCCTCCTGAGGGAGCGAGGCGAACTAAAGCAGCAAAGCTGTTCCTTCCCAAGTTTCCAGGACGAGCTGGCGCTGGAGTTGAAGGGTTTGGTACCTGCACCTGCTAGCCTCGTCCGGCTCTGGACGATTCCTCAGCGCTGACTGCCCGCGGGCAGGCGGAGCACCGCCAGAAGCCACGCAAGGGTGGAGGTGTCTGGGAGGTGCCAGCCGCCCTGAGGCGATGGGCTCCGAGAGCCGAGCAGCCCTCACGCCTCTGCCCGCCGGGGCAGTGCCCTCACAGCCCTTCCCGCCATTTCTTGAGGGGCACGCCCCGCCAACGGGGCGCGGCCGAGCCGCGAAGCCGCAGCAGTGGCTGAGGGAAGAGCCGAGGGAGCGGGGTGGGTGCGCGGCTTTGGCTCCGTGCTGCCTGCTCGGCTACAAGAGCCCTTCCCAGCCACCTGCTCGCCCTCCCGGCCCCCTGCTCGCCTTCTTAGGCCGCTCCCGCCGGGCAAGGGCGGCACCCGAAGCCGCCACAGCCGTCAAAGACCGGGAGGAGCCGCTTCCCCGATCCCAACGAAAGCGCCGCGTCCCCGCTTCTGGTCCGAGCCGTGCTTCCCACCTTCCGGCTGCTTCCCGAGGTCTGGGCTTTACCTCACTTAAATCACACTCTGCAAAGTTACACTTAAAACACTCTCTTCTTGTTGTTCCTTGATTAATAGAAAAAAAGGTCCTGTACAGTAGTTAAATTTTATTACAAGTGTAATAAAGTTCATGATTTTTAGCACTAAGGCAATCACAGTTTCATAAGTTATATATATATATATAATTTACACCAGTCTACATTGACAAATCAATTACTGGTCACATCAACAAGGGGTTTGTGTTATGGCAAATAAAATTATAAGAAAATTCACAGTTAATCTGCAAGTATTGTAAAGATGCAGGATCATATTGCACATCATAAAATGGACGCTGAGGAGCAGATTTACAGTGTTCCAGCTATTCCTTCACAGAATATACATTGGTCATCATCATCATCATCATGCAATAACTTCAAATACAGAATGGTATCAAGTACCACAGTAAACAGTTACTCACAATGTAAGTTTTAAATAGAGTAGCAAAAAGCTGTTAGGTTTTTCTTTAAACCATATTTAAGTTCTCAAAATATAATAAAACACTTTGATAAAATCAAACGGAGTTAGGGTTGTCACATTGTACTTTTAATATTCTTCTTTGTCTTTTCCTTTCTTTTCCTTTTCGTCCTGTAGTGCAGTACCAAGTTTCTTTATAAGGACTGACAAAACTTTGTCCAAAGGATCCATGACACCACGCTGCAGCCACTTAGGGATAGTAGTCCGTGCATGGTGAAAGCCCAGCTTTTGGAGGATGTAGTCAACACCAACAGGATCAATTTTTCTCCCAGTCCAGGATATTAATCTAAAAAAACAATAAACAGAAGACTCAGTCTCAAATATATAAATATAGCAAACAGGGGTTTGTATATACGAAAATCCATTTTCCCCAGTGTTACTTAAATCTAACAGGCATTGTTTCAAACTTAATTTAGACAGATAAGCTCAGGATGATGAATGGAACAGCCTCTCAAAGGAAGAGGATGTTTAAGGAGGTGAAAAACCTTACTGTGCTGCCTGCAGATCATATTTAAATTGATTTATTGCTAGCATAAAATGCCAAGTGTCAAGATTTGTTTAGGCTGGATGGATGTGTTGTTTTGATATGTGAATGAACACTCAGGTCCTCCAGAGGTGTCAGCAGAGGTTAAAAAAAACTCACACTGAGAAAAGTCAGTTTCAATGATTATATACAGAAACTAGTGAACTGCTGCCATACACACTTTATTTTGGGCTAAGTTTAAACAGCCATATGGCACTGAGTAGATGGTACATTTTTAATTTTAAGGCGAGTGTTTAAAAACTAAAACTGAAATGCTAAAAATGGGAAACTGGAAGATGAAAATTGTATGGCTGAAAGTGAACGAGCTGTTGTAGGACAGAGTGAAATTAATGAGTTTAAGTTTACTGTATCCTAATTCTGAAGAGCCTCCAACGATACCTTTAATCTGCATAAATTCTAATCTAGAAGATAACACACACAGCCAAAGAGACTGCAGCTAAAGGTGCTTCCTACCTGAGCGTGGGTTCCAAATGCCACGTATTGCACATAAATTCCCTCCAGTCCACTGTAGTGTAGGTAATGCTTTCCTCTGCCTCTTTGTCAGTGGAGCTGTCCTCAAGGACACCAACAGAGCTCTTCTGCCCTGGACGAGCAGCCAAAATGCGAGGAGGAAAAATTGCTGCAAAGGGGAGAGAGGGAAAACACCAGTCAGTCATGAGCAGCTAACTTGGATTCTTTTTGTACATAATTTAAATAAAACAAAAGCCCAAGTCTCAACAAGAAGAGAACCACAGTTTTACAGATTTTCTGCAAAAGACCACATATTGCTTAAGAATGAACATGCCAAATTTGAATGCTTCAGCTGAACATACTGAGGTAGAAAAGTAAATCATTCTGAAATCAGAAAAATGCATGCCTTGAAAGGACTCCACTGATGAAAGTAACAATAATAAAGCTTCCTAAACCAGTTTTCATCTGCCTATACCATCTTACGAAGAAAGTTAAACATCGGGCATCAAAATAGGAGCACGATTACGACTTAGAGTATATTTATTGTCAAATAATCTGACAACTGCAGATTGTCAGACAAGTGTTACTTCATGAACAACAACTCACCTTTTTCTTTTTCTTTTAGATAAGCAGACACCAAGTCATGCAGAAACATGATCAGTTCAGCATCCATAGTCACACAGATGTGGTCTGTAAATTCAGTTACTACACTGCATTCCACCTTTGGTTTAACACTTGTATCTACAGTCAGACAAAAATAGTATCAATACATTTACAAGTACATACAGTGTATGCAAAAAGTACATAGAATTTGAATGCAAGTCATTTGAAAATAATATTTCTTTCATTGAACCAGCAACTCTTGAGAGGAAGGACCACAGTTAACATTTGTGTTTAGCACTTTTTAAACAGTTTTCCCATCAGAGTCACTTCTGATATTTTAGAAAGGATATTGAAAATAAAGAAATACTACCAGGTAACAAACCTTGACCATCTTCAATGTGGAAAATCAACTTAGAGCAGTATCACTAGCTTGTGCTATGCTATCAATGTAGGATTTTAGACAGTAAGAGAAGCTGATAGCATATTTTGCTTGCTTGGCTCTTAAAATAACAAGGAAAACCCAACAGGTTGAATTAACTATCAGTTTTTTCCAAGAGCAGGTATGGAATGAAACCCCAGCTCAGCCAAGATAAATATCTAAATGAATTACTTAAACCTTGAGAAGTTTTATTTCCCATCAGTTCTAACTGCAGTCTGAAGATACCGTTTTGAAAACAAAAGCATAAAATTTAGGCTTCTATCCCATATTCCCTTTTTCAGAATGGCCCTCCTCTTTAACATTTTAACAAACAGAAGAAAACCAACCCCTGAAAACAGCCAACCTAGCTGAAATACTCATACTAATTTCTCTTAGTGTTCCCTATAGTGACCAGTCTCTACATTAGATCTTCACTCTACACTTTACTAAAAAATGTTCTCTCTTCTTGCAGATCTGCAGCAATTCTCAGATTAAATCCTTTTATCAGCACAGTACCTTGCCTTTAACTCCTAATTTGTGACAAATAGTTTTTGACCAAGAAAAAAACAAATTATGTTTTACTGCACCTTGTAATGATGGCTCTTGGGGCTCTTGAACATGGATAGATTTAAAATCCAGCTGCATCCTTGGCAATGCAAAGATGGTTTCAGTTTCATGGTTGTAACTGGAGCCACCCCTGAAGCCACTTAACAAACTTGAGCTTTTCACTGTTGTGCTGCTCTCTGGATTGTTGGCATCAACATTCCGAAGCAGGTTCAACTCTACAGGAACAATGGGAGATGTTAAATTGTGACAAAGTAAAAAAAGCTAAGAAGAGTCATTTGTAAAACTGCTGGTGCATGACTATTGAGAAGATTTTATCTTTTATTCTGCTCCCAAAAGCGTGGCTAGAAAAGGTCAAATTTGTTGTTTATACGCTTGAGATTTAGCAGCTTTTCAACAGCTCCATATGCAAGCAGATCAATCCCCAAACTGAATGAACCTGACTCCAACCTTCATTCCTCGTGGCTGTCACATAATTGAACCACTCCTTCACACTGGCAACTCCATGGGGAGGATTTTCATGGCGGCGCCGGGTTATCTTTGTGATTGTGGCCATGGGACTTTCCAGGGCTCCGCAGGGCTTGGTGACCATGGTGTTATGGCCCAAATGAAAGTCCAGGGTTTGCACAATGTATGTGGAGTGTTCACTGGTACCTGCATTGAAGGTGTGGGCAGCATGGGGTGGGAGAGGAAAAAAAAAAGGTAAAAGCAGCTTAGTGAGGTTAGTGGAATTTTTTCTCATTCTCCTGCAGGTATTTAACATGAATAATTAGTGTGCCAGTGGAATAAAACCTGGTATAAAGCTTACAAACAACAGAGAAATTAAATCCTCAGTAGCTACAGACAATAAAACTTCCCAATATTAAGACAAATATAAGCAATAAGATCATCAAAATTCATCCTACAGCTAAAAAGGACTACACGAACACACACACACACTCAATTAAAAAGCCAGACAATCCACTTGGTGGTAGGCTTATTATCAGAGACATATCCAGTATATTTGAAAATGTACTTTGCATTATTCCACAGATAAAGCAAAGGAAATTGTGGTAAAGATATGGAGGGAACAGATATTTTTTAGGTAAGTGGTATATTTTTGGGAAATAACTTCGATTCAGACAAATAAAATAAATTTTTCTTTGATTTCTTCTTATGTAATAATACATTCTTAAAAACTCATTTAAAGAAATTTACAGAAATAGTTTAAATTACCATCTTCCAGAACTTTCTGAGCTTCTGTCCAAAATGCAATATTGGGTTCTTCAAGGTGAAATAAGGCCCATGATTTTGAGCGGAAATTAGGTCCATGAAAACAAGCCAGGGTCATATGGTTCCCGTGCAGGCTCATGGATCCTCCGAATTGCATCCCATCTTCTGGCAGTGGCATCTGGAACAGGGATATGTGGCACCCAGATACCACCTTCAGAACTCCTGGCCAGTGGCGGTGATGGGCTGCATCCAACACTGCGGAGCAAACAGGAACAACAACTTCAGGCAAGATACAGGAAAAGATTGCTGCCCTATTTATATTTTTAGTAAAAGATGGAATTATGAGTGATATTTTCTGACCTATTTCATTGACACTCTCTCTCAGGTAATTTTTGCAATTAAAACATCCTAATTGGGCATTATATTATTTTTTGGTAGCACTTACATTGCTCATGTGAGCTTCTCTCTAAGTTGTTTGCCATTGTCTTGGGAGGGAGATAAGGAACAGGCCCCCAGGTGGACAGAGCTCGCTTGCTTGTATCAAACTGCTGAGTGAAGAACTCCTGGAGTTTCATTCCTATTTTTATCAGGTCTGGCGTAGTCGACCTTGAAATCATCACTTGGAAGATATCCCATTTCAAGTCCCCATGGACAAATATCTCACTAGATATTAAAAATAGCAAGAAAATTAGCAGTTAATGTATTTCCTACTGACAATTTAAAAAAAACCCCAAACCAAACAATGAACCCTTTGCATTCTAGCGGACACTTACACTTCTGGTTAGCAATATTGGACAGAAGACATTTGACATTATCAAACATCATACATTTTAAACACAGGAAATATTATTACCTTTTATCCGTCATGCTCGAATCCAGATTATTATACAGATTAATTTTCCATTCGTCCTGCAGTTTAAGGTCAGCATTACTGAAGATTCCCATTAGGATACTGGATCCCATATAGTCAACACGTGCTTCAGTAGAACCCATAGTAATTTCAATTTTATGATTGGGCTGTTGGTTTGGGTGTTCAGAAATATGAGCTGCAATAGAACCAAATCAATATAGAATTAAAGAGATGAAAATCAGTTTTTCCAGTGATATCACCTTTATTGACTGGAGCATATGCTAATAGCAGGAGGCTTTCCAACTTACCTACCATCTCGAGGGTGTTAACATCTATGGTACCTCCAACAACTCCCCCTCTGGAGTCCAGCTGGGATCTTCCCAAGCCCACAGACATGCTGATTTCCCGATCTCTGCTACTTCCCACAGACAGACGGCCCTGACTTTTCAAACCGCTGGTGGTCCACCTAGAACAGAGGTGAAAATAGACAACAACTTTCCAGGCTGTCAAAAGAGAAACTGAGTATTATCTACTGGAAAGCAGTAAATAATGTGGTTTAGGCATATGTGACTTCAGGATTAAGCAACTACAGTATTCATGAGGGGATTTTCAGTTCAAAACTGAAAAAGGTAGGATTTTAAAGCTAAAAGACAATAGGCTGTTAACAGTCTGTGGGGAAAAAAATGGTTTTTTGCCCCCAAAACACCACCACTTCTTAAAACATGATTGATCTAGTTTTATACTTACGTGGTATTGCCCATTACGTTGCTCATGTTCATTTGAACATTTAATTGTTTTAGGTTCATAGCAAACACAACCAGTGTTTCCCATGGTGTTCCTTGCTGGCTTCCAGCTTTATTTGACTTATTAAATGGAGTTGATGTTTTTGAGAGAGTATCTAAACAAACAAACAAAAAAACCCCACAAAAAATTATTCCACATGCTAGGAAAAACTGGCAGAATATATCCATTGTGAATATTACAAAAGGACTGACAAGCACAATATTTAGAGAGCACAAAACCATGAGAGAAGATAAGTGAGAACGAGAGGATTTACAATATGCATTGCATTAGCTGTCACAGAAATTGACTCACTGTACACACATAGTGCAATTTTATGGAAAATACACTAACAACTTTCATTCATCCATTTCAGACATTTTCCCTTCTCTAAGCCATTGACTCTCCAGTGCCAGGAACTGTAGAAAAGAATATTTTCAAAGCAGTAATGACATACTCCTTTCATACAACTGATGGAAATACTTTAAAAAAAAAATAAAAAGCCATTATCTACTCACCTCTCTGAGGCACTGAGGAGTCAGACACGCTCCTGGATCTTGTGACAGCTGGAGACTTGAGGCTGTGAGATGCTGTCCCAGGTGACACACTGCTGCTGGCACTGTGCTCACTGAAAACATTGGGTGACTGTGCCATGTGAGTAAAGGAAGCAGATTGGCAGGGCTGCTCCCACGTCCTACAGTATGCTTTCCTTGAGGATTCAGGAGAAAGATGCTGGCTCACCCCTTCAATTGAATCTGGTGTTCCAGGGCCCGATGCTACTGGAGAAAAAGCAGCACAGGAAACACAGAAAAACAGTTTCATTTGTGTCTAACCATATCCTCCCATATACTAAGAAGTACTGAAAGACTGTCCAAATGTATTTCATTTAACAAAACTAAAAGTTTTCTACTATTCTCATTAATATATCATAGAACTATAGAATGGGTTGGGAAGGGACCTTAAATATCATGTGGTTCCAACCCTGCCATGGGCAGGGATGCCATTTATTAGATTGGGTTGCTCAGGGCCCCATCCAACCTGGCCTTGGAAGATGCTGTTTAAATTATTCAATGACCTACTTTAGCAATTTGTCACTTCTTCCTTCTAGGATTTTCTATTAAACTTCTTTGAGTGACTGCATATGGAGCAAATCATAATACATTTACATCTAGTCACACATGTAGTAAGATATGGGTAATAAATGCTTATAAAATTCCTACTGTAACCCTTTGTATAACAAGTTGTTTTGTGATAAGCAGCAGTCTCCTACCTGGCAGATTTATTGTCTGATCACCCAGGAAAAGCCTTCTAGCAATGCTTCTCCTGTACCAAGCCCTGGGAAAGGCCAGGATTTCACTGAGGCGGCGCATGTCGTATTTGAAAGAAGCAGATCCTATGTCACAGACAGCTGAAAAAGAAACAGCACATCCACACAGTTGTAAATTCCCAGTAATAACAGGTTTTGGTAACCAAAACTCCTTCACCTAGTAGTATTGTCTATGCTGTCATGAAAAAATAGTTTTCCTGAGGTGTTGCCATTTCTCCAAGTCCAAATATTAGATACAAATGCATTTCATAAAGGCAAGATGGAACCCAAGAATACAGATTATGTTGAGTCCTGCTTGTGTTGGATGTGCCTCAGACTCCCCATTTTAATGGCAGATTAATCACAACCATTCTGCTGTTTGCCCAGTAAGTCAAGATTCCACGTGCAGTGGCAAAAAATAAGTACATAGATCTTTAAAAAAACCAAAAAGCTGCCAAGAGTAAAGTCCATCACTGGAACAGCAGTTCTCTAATTAGCTGGGATTAAAATGAAAGCAGCATTTACCAGATATGTTGATCAATGTGGTATCTATCTTGCTGGTAGCTTTGCTCGCAGACTGACTCTCAAAAAAGGAGGAGCCTCCTGAACGCCTGATCCGTGACAGGCTGACTTTCACAAACTCCAGGTTGATGCTCAAGGAATCCTTCCTGCCAGTGACCGAGGTTGGCTCCTCGTCCATGTTCCCTAGAAGCAGGAAGGAAACATTTTCCTTTCAAATCTACAGTTCAGAAAACTGTGCCACACTTGAATAATGTTCATAGAAGCAAACAAAAACTTGTTCCGTACCCAAGGCTCCCGATCCAGGGGTTAGCACAGTAACAGCTGATTTTTGTTTCCCAGCTCCGTAAGGATGGAAGACATAAAGGGAGAAGTCGGACATGCAGGCAGTAAAGCTCAGGCCTGAAGAGCTGCTGCTGGAAGTTGTCAGATCTGACTGACTGCTGCTGTGCCTCGTCCTGCCGAGAGGGCTGCCGAGGCCAGGCGATGAACCTGGAGTCATTGTTTTGGGCAAAGATCACATTTTGAAAGCATTTTCAAAGATGAAATAATACTTAATGTTAACAGCAGTATTAAACAGACCAAATGCACTTCAAATTATGCCCTCTAGCAGCAATATAGTTTAATATTCTGTGTATAGAATCAACATTCACACACATATTACCTGGTGCTCCAGATTTACTAGCCGAATTCTTTGAGCCACTCTGTGAAGTACTGCCACCAATGGACACACTTTCTGATGGGTATGTGGTGCCTAAAGTTTCCAGTTCTCCTCGGTTGGAAGAGAAAACAAGGTCCAGGGAAGGCAACTTCAGCATACATTCGACTCTGGATACTGGCAAGCAGCTGAACTTGATTTGAGAGGGCTGACAGGCAGAAAGAAAATAAAGCATTCAGAAGGAACACTTGAAAAGAGTTTTATTTTTTAAAAAGCGCTTAGAAGCATTGACTGTTTACAAGACAGTGACTAAAGTAAGTTACTACCCTGAATGTTGAGTTAAAACCTCACCTGAACTCGTACATAAACCACCACATCCACAGGGAAGGAGGAATATGCTGATGTTGAGGATGACACTAAGGATGTTGTGGATTCTTCCAAGGGATCTTGTATATCAAACTGTCCCATGTCTTCATCCTGGGAACTAACAGCTTTTAACAAGTACAAGAACTCATTAGAAAGTGGAATTTGAAGGAAAAAGCAGCTCAATACCATAAAAAGCACAGAGTGCCAGAACAGAACTATGCAACTGACCTGTGTAATTCCTTTCAATGGGTGTGATGGGAATGGTTTCAAGGGCTTTCTCCAGGAAGTCCAGGAGGCAGGGGCTGATCACCATCTCCTCTGGCAGTGACTGGAGCGCAACCCATGCATAGAGTTTAGCAGTTTTCACTCCACCACTCCCTTTCCCTTTGGCTGCAACATTGAAAAGATACATTTGTCTAAGGTAATACCACTGAGCAGTAACTGATAAACATAAGAAGACACTTCATAACTTATCAAGCTGTGCCCTCTAATTTTCTCCATCATCTGAAGAGACATAGATCAGCTCTGCTAAAGCAAATTAAGTTGTTAAGTTTACACTTATAAACTGCAAAAACAACCATTAGTTTGTAATGTTTAACTGCAGTAATTCCATTGCTCATGTTCTTGACCAAGCACCCTGTTGTCATTGTCACCACCTCACTTTTTAGAAAATAGCACTGAAAGCAAACACACAGAGTTCTTCTCCAAATACCCAGTGCAAAGTAACTGCAGCTGACTGGAAATGAAAGTGGAATTAGGAAAAATAAATGCACGAGCCTGGAAAGAATGTCAGTTTAAATACAGAAAATACATTAAAAAAAAAAACTGTAAATGTCAAGTCCTACTGTATTTATGCAAGGAATAACTAAACATTCTAAACTAGCATTTTTGAAAGCTTGGAACTAGCCAGAGTATAAGCAAATAAAAGGATTACTGTCTTCTACATCTGTGGAAGAGGAATCTTGAATCCATGCTCACCAAAACATAAATGTGCAGAGAAGATATCAGTTCAATTACTGTCTCTATGAAATATAGCTATTAGGATGAATATACATAAACAGTGATATGGATTTAAAATTCTCCAAGAAACACATAAAAAAATTAACTACTAAGAGATGAAAAATCCTTTTGTTTGCTAAAAAAAAAAAAGAAAGCACTGAATTTTCATTCCGTGGAAACTATTCTGCCTCACGTCTCTGACTACATTGTCCTCTCTTACTTTTACTGGAAACCAAAGACGATACAACAAGTTGGTCTATGTTCCAGAGGAATGGTTACCAGAGGAAAAGTACTATTAAAAAAAGTAGTATAAACAACAATAAATGTGTTTCAAAACCATTCAGGACTAATAAATACTTATAGAAATACAATTCATAAAGAAATAAAGCAATTACAAGCCAATCTCTAGTCTGGGAGGCATTTCTATTATCATAAAAGTGCAATTTCCACACCAAATGCAGAGCTTACAGACATAAAATCAGCAAGACTCGGTACCTGGACATGATGTGGTAAGAATTCAAAGGCAAAGATTAGAAAGAAGGTAGGAAAGTAGAGAAGAAAAGTGAAGAGAAGTAGCATAAACCACTACAAAACGTTTGGTAATCATAAACAGGATGACCACCTAAAGGAGTAAGAGCTAATGGTTCAACAGCATGGAGAATTGAGAAAGGTATCCCCATTTCACTGTTCTCTCCCACCATCTCTGGTGATTTTGTAAGACAAAACCCACAGGCACAACTTTCAGTTACTCATTTTGCCTGGTGATCAAATTCTGACAAAATTTCAGCTTTGTGTTTAAAGCAATGTTCAAATGCCAAAGGAGAGAAGAGTGAATGTCTCAGAAATTGGAGGTGCAATCTACATGCCTCTGGATCTACCATGAGGTAACAACAGCCTCCTGCTTGAAAATGGGAATCATTGGAGACAAATCAAAATTTGTATTAGAACTCATGTTACTCTAAATCATGGCTATTCAAGAGCCTGTGACAGGTGAGAGATATTTACAGATATTTACACTTTGCTTTCCAACTTTCTTTTGTTAAGTGAAAACTGGGAGAAGGCAGTGACAGCCCATCACTGGGATATGGTGACAATGACAGAAATATTACTGAGATTGGTTTGGCAAACAATGTCTAAAAATGCAGCTTTATGAACTGCATTCTTGCTTCTGGGGTCAGGTTCCTGCAGCCAAAGTCAAGACTGGATAAATACAGTGCTCCAGGTAAGGTGCAGCCAGATCTAAAGGCAGTAGATTACACCAAGGAAAAATATATCCATGAAAGGTTCAGAAAGTTTGTCTATAAGTACCTGATGGGATGGGTGGGGGTTGGGGAGGAAGTAAGGTGTTAGTCTTGCTGTGGATAGTGCTAGATAGAGGAGGAGATGTGGCAGTATCTTTCATACCATACAGCTTGGACTCTTTGGAAAGGGTGCGTGGCAAAGAGGATCCTCGAGAAGTGTTTGGCGATTCAGTCTTTAGTGTCTTGGAGTTGTAGTGCAACTGGAAAGCAAAGCAAGATCAAGTTACTTCACACGAAGAACTCAATTTCTGTACAGCCATTTGGTGTCACGCCTTCCCTCCAAAATTTATTTCTTCTCATTATTTACAGAAATATCATTGTAGGTGTGGCTAAACCACCACAGTAAGATACATTACATTCCAATTCATGTCCTACACATAATAAGAACTGAAAACTTAGTGCAAAAAAAAAAGATAAATTAATAAATATTTTTTTAAAAAATCAATGAAACACAGAGAAAGGGAGGAAATTCATTATTTAGGAACAATGTCTAAAGCTTGTTTCTCTCTCTGTTACATCACATGCATCCTGTGCCACCTGCGCACACAGCCTTCTTTCTGTCTTAATGTGTGGTGGAACTGTTCCACTACTTAGCACAGGCATACAGAAATTGGCATAAAAAAATCAAAACAAGATATTCCAAGAGTTCACACCTCCTCTATGTGCACAATACACTATTACTGAAAACACAGAACATAACAAAAGCTGTAGAGAATGTTTAGTTATTCCTAAATTTGACTAAAAGCAACGGGCAGCACCTGAGGTATAACTGTTATCCCTGAAGACAGCCTGGAATACTGGAAAAGGGACACACGTAGTCCTTGCACATCGAAAGACTAAAAAAGCCAAGCTGTTTCAGGTGAGGAGCATTCAACTTATGGCATTGCCTCAACTGAATTGCATGAAGTTTTCCTTCAGCAGTGACAGATTTTTCCCTGTTCTTACTCCACAGGATTTTTGAATCGTAACACACAAGGACATTTCTGTTGAGACCCTTTCATGTGAGGATATAGAAACAATGATTAAAAAACCAAGGGAGTGTACAGTTTGATGGTGTTCAGGAGAAAACATATTCATTGCCTCCCTGTGAGTTATCCCTTCATTTTACCTTTACATCCACCCCAGGAATATAGAACACTGTTGTTTCCACATCACTGGGTTTTGTCTGTAGAGATGATGGCACTTTCTTGCCAGCAAGTAAGTGAGTAGTAGATGCATAATTAGTTTGAAATTTCTTCTTTTTTGAAGGAGACTCTTGATCCAAACTTCTGGAACTCCGATCATAGCTCCTAAAATGAATATACTCATGTTATTAAAATAATTTCCTGTGTCACACTGGGCCAGAATAATTGCAACTTATGGTTCTGTTCTTAAGCAGTGCTAATTGCTACAAATAAAGTGCTGGTAATGAACTAATGAACACGTTTCTTACCTTCGCAAACTAATGTCGTCGTGCTCTTGCTGGAGCATAGTGGGGTGCAACACACACTTCCCACAATCAATTTCAACCCTGATATCAAGCTCAAAGTCAATGTTTCTCTCTGTGGTGGTGCCCGTGACACTCCTATTGGTGGGTGTTGTTGGCCAGCGCTCGGTGAACAGCTGGTGCACAGCAGCAAAGCCCGTGGCTTTCTTGCGGGAGGTGCTCCTGCACAGGCACAGGTGGGGGGCAGGTATCAGCAGGACATTTACCGCAGCAGGGGCTACAAGGCATTCCCAAACTATGTCCACACTCAGTGTATAATCTTACAAAAACATTTGGGGGAAAAGCCTTATCTGACATGCAGCAGCACAGTGACCCATCTTGCATTAAGACATTACATGTCTTAATATAGAGTATTACAAAAAACTAAGCCTTTCTTAAATTCTCAATCAAAAAAGGAACAAAAATATTTATACAATAAATTTCTTATTTGTAAATACCCACATTATTACATTGTGGAACTAACCCTGTTCTGCGCCTCAAAAACCTCACTTTCCAAGTTCTTTCATTCTGTTCCAAGCCCTGAAATTTCTAACAGTTGCCTCCCTTTCCGATCAGGATCCCTCCTTCCCACACAGTCACCTCTGCTGGACACAACCTCCCCTGCCTTCCATACACACACTTGAGAGTATTCAGTGCTTCATGAGCAACAGATTCTGTGGCTTTAAATTCAGTATTTCAAGTTTGAGAGTACTGAAAGTATATTGAGGTATCTTCTTCATTTCTGTGTTGTTCCTCAGGACCGCTACTTACGGTGGTTTCCTATAAAAATACGTCCTCTCCCTTTCATGGTCATCGTCCTTCTCCGAGTCCTCACTGCTGGAGGATAAGCTGTCCTCCCGGCGTCCTTCTTCAGGCTGGAAGGGAATGCCGGGTGAGAAGCCTACTGGAGTTTTGGGTGAACCAAATACCGAGCATGAGCCTTCACTAGTAGATGAGTAATGGGAGGGACCATCAATAGTTACGGACAAAAGGTCCATTTCTGTCTCCTCTGGAAACTGATTGTGAAAAGACAAAAAGATAGTAAATTTCCACAGATATGATTTCCACCGAGAATGCAGTAGATAGATCTGGAAATAAAGAAGCAAGAGCGCTATGAGAAACTCTTACTTCCGAGTTCCTCACAACAAGGAGAGAGCAGGTAAAGGAATTGCAAGAGGGATTATGAAAAAGAAGGGAACGAAAGCTTGGTGGGGAGACGTTCGCCATTGCCTAGTGATTGAGCTCAGCCTGCTAGATAAAGACTCATCATGCTCTTACCAATTTAGAAGGAATGGAAAGATTTCATTTAAATTTAACAACTATTTTGAAAGAAAAGGACAGAAGGCAGCCCAAGTGCCCATGACTTGCAGGGAGCGTTAGTGAGGGCATGCAGGGCACTACACAGAATGTACGGCACCACCCCCGGGCATCCCAGCCCGAGCATGGAACCAAATGGCCTAAAGGAGCCTCCTGCTTCTCACAGAAATCATGGCACAAGCAATTTTCCAACATTAAATTCTTAAAATGCCTGTGAAAAGTATCTGGAAGTGTTAAAACACCAGCACTTCCTATGCCACGTTACTGTAGAGCTACACAGTTGTGGTCTGCAAATTCAAATTAGAGCTCTGCTGAACAACTGGCATTATGATATCAGGAAAATACATTTAAAAAAAAGACTCAAAATTTGATACCTTTAAGTGTTTGATAGCATTTTGCTATGCCAACAGAACCTAAGCTAACTGGGCTTCTACATAACAATAACAATAGGGAGGATAGCTTTTAAATGTGAACATATTTAAATGTGCAAAGCACATTCCCAGGTGTCATTTCCACCATTCTCTCAGAAACAGGAATTTATTTCCTGGGAGCATGAGGAGAGTTAGAAGGGAGAAAAAGTACATTACTGTCTCTTTAGTTTGGTTTTTTTGTTGTTTGTTTGTTTAGTTCTACCTTTCCTGATTTGTTTTGAGCTTTGGGGTTGCTCGGTTAATTTTTTTTTAAGAAAAATACTATCTTTCCTAAACATGTTTTTGAAAGCAGTTAAAAAACTCCATTAGTTCTCAGGATATTGAATTTTGGAACATTCCCTATTTGCTATTATTTGAAAATGTCTTACTCCACATTAAATATAACAATTTTAACAGAAATAAGAGTGTGAGAAGATGTCCTCCCACCTGGTAATTATTTTGTTCCAGTGTTGATTGCTGTTACTTTGGAACACTGTAACAGGTGAAGGCACACACACTAAAATCATCCTCTAAAGCACATTTCAAGGCTAGACTTGGGTCACTTTACACGAGCTTTGCTCAGTCTTTAAGCAAAACCCCAATAATTCATTTTACAAGAGGTTTTAGGTCTACATAAGGGTATAGAAGTACTTTGATTGTTGTCATCAACAACTCGTGTTGTTCTGCTTAGTTTACATATTTAAATTTAAATATTTTCAAACTCAATATACATTCTGTTTAGCTGAGTGCAAAAGAGATGAAGTATTGAAAAGCAGCTCCCTATGAGATAAATTAGTTCTCTGGCAAAGAATATTTGTTTCTGCTCAGAAATACCTGAAAATACCCTTCCCCTGGACAGCTGGATTGTTGTGCAATCCCCCAAGCTGTTTGATTCAACTTAATAGAAATGAAAAAAATATAGAAATTAAAATATTTACAATAATCTCAGCCATGCAAAATCAGCATTTTGAAAATGAGAAAAAAACGCAACAACAAAAAAGAAGAAAAAAAACCACCCCCAAATCAACTCAACAATCCATTTCCAACACTGAGAAGGATAACCTGTAGAGCTACAGCAAACTGACTCATACCCATTTCCAAAACTCTAAATAGATTCAAACGCCAAAAAAACCTAGGTGGTTTTTTTTCAGACCTCCGACAAGAATTACAAGAATATTACTACTGTGTGAGCCTAAAAGCCAAATCAAACCATTTTAAAATATTTTTCTCTCATGATTCAATTAATTTCTGTACTAAGAAACCAAAATACATCTGTCTTCTAACAAAACAAGTCTATCTTCCAAAAACACAGCTGTAATTTGAGGCAAACACTAACAAAAGCAGACACATAATTAAGGTTTGCCTGGATATAATTATCTCATGAACTTGTGACCAAATGGCACAGGGAATGCAATGATATGGCATATAAAGTAATTCTTACAGAATCCTGTATGTTGAAGGTTACTCTTGGCCCAGGAGATGCAGCATCCACACGGATATCTGGGAGGTCTTCACTATCTCCCAGTCGAGAGCTGCAAGCAAAACAGAACCAAAGCAGCTTCTTGAGTTATACTCTAGGATTTTAGGGTCATGCAAACATTTAACTACACAAATGTAATGTCATACATATCACTTTGTAATGGAGGAATATATTAAATCATAATTGAAGCACTTAGGTACATTAAAAGGAAGGAGGTGGAGAAGAAAAGAGAAGGAAGGTACACGTAATTTGGCCAGTATTCTATCCCTGCTAATTTCTCTATGCAAGCTTTTCAATCCTGAGCCAACACGCAGAAATTACAGAAAAACAAGGTATTTGTGATCTACCACATAGGATAATTATTCACACACAAAAAAGCATCTCTCTTTCTTCTTCTCATTACAACAGCCCTTTCAAAAGGTAGATGTTTGTACATCAAGTGTAGAAAAGATTATTGCACTAGGCCATTTTTCCTTATATACATTTCTTCAGTATGTTTTGAAAGCAGGATTCTGTAGAAAACCCCAAGCTGTTGTAAAAGTGGAATCTTCTCAGAGGTTTCAAAAAAATGAGAAAAGTGCTATTTAGAACATTCCTGTCTTGCAAAATGACCTCCTCCTATCCAGTTCCACCACAAACAGCTGCTGCCTGTAGTAAAAGGACTCTTCAGGCCCAAGTCCAACATTTCCCCTGTTCCATGAGCTGTTATTGTTATCACAGATCCCAAATTCCTAGAGGCTCACCTTGTTCTGTCCATTCTCTTCAGAGGTGGCCTCCCTGATGCCGAAATGCTCTTAGATCGGCTGTAGCTGGGTTTGTAGCTCAGACCCCACTTGTCTTTCAAGGAGGCAGCCTAAACCAGAAACAACATTGAAATGCAACAACTGAGAACACAGAGAAAAACTCTGGCAAGCTAAAACGCTATTGCACATGGGAGTGCCAGCAAAGTAAAAGGCTTTTTGGGACACAAGTGCTACAATATTCTCAAAGTAGCTTAATCCTGCTCACCCTCATGCTGGATCTACGGAGCTTTTTGCGGACGTCCCTGCGGATGTCGTTCACAGCCACTGACTCCAGCTGCTGGTAGCGCTGAATTTCTTGGTTTATGGTCCCTTCACTTGCACCTAATTTTCTGGAGATAAAGCATGGTTGAGTTATCTTACAGATACTATTTCCACCATTTCAAAAACCTGTGTTGTAAGAATGCTTTCCCTGGGAATTACCCCATTTTCTCTTTTGTCCCAATACTTATGACCAGTGCCAAATACAGCTGCAGAAATATTAGAACAAACATTTAACCTAAAATCCAAATTTCAAATAAAATTTCCCTCTGAGTGGTGACAGCAATTTCACTTGAAGTACAAACAGTAAAACATGTCTCCTCTTCATTATTTAACACGTAATTACCAACCTCTGTATTCCCACCCCAGACAGATCCATTTATAGTAAGTCTGTCTTGGGCAAAAGGGGAAAAAAAAAACCCAAACAAGCCCAACAAACCACGTTTGCAAATACCATTAATAAGATTCACAGAAGTTCAGGTGAAATTTGAAGAAATTTTTTCTAAAGGGTTTTCTCAAGTACAGTATAAGATTTATCTTGAAAACATCATGTACAAGATGCAAAAAAGGTAATTTAAAATATTTTTCTTCTTCTTCCTAAGCTTATTAGAGTTTCAAAGCAATACATTTTGCTAAAGTAATCAGCATGATAATAAATCAAGATGGAACTATGATTTTGAATCAATAGGAAAAGGATTATAAATCAGTCATTAAAATGCAGAGTCAGAAAAATACAGACTAATCTGACACTTATGGAACAAGCAGAGAGATTTGAGAGGGTACTTGCAGAAATAGCTTTTGCTTTTGGAATGCAAAAGGGACAATTTTTTTATTTTTAAAAAAAGGCAACGATTTGCACTTAACCATAACAGTGCCACAGGGTGTATGAAAAGTACATGAAACAAACCCCACTCACTTTAAGTCATCAATGACTTTCGCTTGCTCATTGAGCTCTCTAATATCAACTAAACGCTTCATAAATTTCCTTCCTCGCTGTTCTCCAGTTTGGATACTGGAAGCTCCCTGCCGCCGGTGATCAACAATCTCCTGTTTAAAATAAACATTTCATTAATGCCCTCATCAAAAATTGGACATCAGTACCATTTAGGCAATAGGAAATGTGAATTTCACACCTTCAAATTTGGACTAGCGCATGCAAAAGAATCAATTCATGTGAATAGGCAGCTGATTGGATTTTTTCCAGTGATCCAAAGCCCATCATTCACTTAGACACACTGTAACTACTACATACATGTCCCCATGAGCAGGATCTGCCTGCTTTCATATGTGCTCTGCTAGACTGGAGCAAATCCCGCTTCGCTGAGCCCAAGAGATATTCTACAGGAACAGAGTATCGGTGGGTTGGGGGGCTCAAACCCAGCAGGTGATTTACAATCCGCTGCCCAAATGTGAGCTTGCGTGCATCTCCACCCAAGGAGCCTCCACCTGATTTCTGAACAACAAACAGGAGCATTAGTGTGCTGGGATAATGTTTCCACTGTTGTCAGGCAAGAGATATTAAGGAAGAACTGTTAAAATGGTTTTGTAGAAAACCAAAAAGCAAAGTCAGCAGCATATTGCGTAGAAGTAGGATTTTTTAAAATTTGTTCATGTTAGTAACTTACTCTCCTGTGAAGAAAACCTAGAAGAAAGCCACAGCTTTTACAATTCAGGTATCTGAGGTTAGGTACCATGTCTCCTCCATGTTTTCAAATCCAGATCAATATTTCCACATAATACCAGTAGAAATATGATCTGCAATTTGTTGCCTTTGAAATATGGAGTTAGAAAACACACACACACACAAATGTTTTTAACTTGCAACAAGACTTGTATGAGCTATAAAGACTTGCATGCTGGACTCAAGACTAAGGTCGTTCCATTTGACAGAAGACTTTTTCCAATCTGTAGGACTTACTTTGGTGGATTCACTTACTGCGTGTATAGTGGGAGACATGGTGTCAACTTCATCCTCATCTGAAAGGTCAGCTATGTTCACAGAGTTGAGGTCAGCAATGTCGTCAATATCTTCCTCTCCTGTCAGTGTTGTGAGGGTGTTGCCCAAAGCATTCAGTCTTTTCCCAATGTTTGGATCCATGTGGACATCAATACCACACATCTTCCACAACACATTCAGTGTCCAGGTTCCAGCACTACTGCTTTCTGTGTTAAAAAAAAAATCTGTTTAACCAGTTTTTCCTCTTCTAAAAAAACCCCCATACTGAATTGTGTACTAATTAACTAAGACAGTGTTTGTCAGTTACAAAGAACTGACTTTTCTGCTCATTCTGAGAAAAACATATTCCACAACTGAAATGCCAGATGAAAATACTTCACAGTATTTCCTTAACAAGTGATATAACACAGGCAGACCTAATGAAAATACATTCCCTTCAGCCAAGCTGATGACAAGGAGAGAGCAAGCTTCAGCTCTTACAAATGCAGGCAAGTACACTATTCCAAAATGGAATTTCTAACAGCAAGAAACATAAAACATGTCTTTCTGCATGTACAAATGCTGACCTGTTTATTCAAGTCCTGAGCAATGATGCTGGAAGATATTATATTATGTGTGTGGTGTGCCTAGTGAATATCCTGTCTTCCCAGGATTTTTCAGCATCAAAATACAGACCTTGCTCTAAGCACAACTACAGAAGATACTGGTTTTCTTTCTAAATGAAGAATGACCAATACAGAGACTGACATCTATTTCTGAGTGCTCTGGAGAATGTCCAGACTACTTAGACTGGGCAGAGAGGAAGTTTGGGAAAAATAGAAGCCTTTTCTGGGAGAGGTAAAAGAGGGATGGAAGCTCAGGGTACAAAGCTTCAGCATGAGAAATACTGGAAGATTTAGCAATCCCTAGGGCAGGAAGCAACAGGACAACATGACTGTTATGGCAACTACTGCTGACTTTTCTTCAACTAATTAAATGAAAACACAGTTAAAAGACTTAAATTTCATATTTTATGAGTGTTTTATTTATGTAGGACTTGATTTATTAAAACAAACACATTACCTGCTGCAGCTTGTCCCGTTGTCCTAGAACACACTTCATAGGTACCATCTGGCACAACACCTACGTGAAGCATACAAAGCAAATACACTGAGTAGGCAGCCAGTAAAAGTTGCTTTAGACCAGCCCTTCCCAATCCCATCCTCAGTCTCCTGCCTGCCATAATTAAAGAATGATAGAAGTTCTAGTTTTAATTCCCATTGAAGGACTTCTCTTATTTAGTAAAGTGAATTTATTTGGGAACATACAAAATTCTAAATGTATATTATGTATAAATATATATATGTACTGAATCAACTTAGAAGTCCACAAAATTTTAGAATTTTCACCATTATATATATACACATATAAAAAAATATTCTTACACTATTAAAAACTTACTGGGATCTTATGAAATTGTATAAAAGCAATGCATCCAACTCTTCCAACATCTCTCAGACAGAGCTTAAGTTATTACAGTGATATATAAAGCAGCAAAGTTTATTAATAAAGGAAAACAACAGCAAAGGAATATAACCTTTTAGATCCATATTATTTTGCTTTCAAAAGGCCAAAGTCTTTTCTTTAGGTTTTTTGGAAAAGCTCAGGCATTTTTCAAGTCAAAGGGAAGGGCAAAAGTGGATTTATATCTGAAATACTCTTATCCAGTATGAAATCACCCTCACTTACACGCATTCATGACTAGATCTCCTCTTATTTCTGGTTTCCAGTCATCCCAACTTGTCTCAAAACCATCAGCAAAGCGGATACAGAAGTTTTTAAAATGACCTTTGCTGACTAAAGACTCTGAGGAGCAGGCAGTGATGAGTGTGCTTTCAATAGTCAGGACTAAAGCAGAGCCAGTGTCAAGATCTGCAGAATGGTTAGACTGGAAAATAAAATCACAGGGAGAATTTACTGACCAGTGCGACGTTAAAGTGATATTGTACATTTACTAAATGCCATTTATCTTTTCCTAGTAGAAAACCGATCCCCTAATCATATCTCCTTGTATTTTTCCTTCTCTGCAAGCTTCAAAAGCATCACCTCTGCCCATACAATGCCTTGCATTGCTGTTTCCTAAATGCAACACCTACATTATAAATTCATTACGGCAGTGGGAGTCAAGCTCATCTGGAAAAGGAACAAAAATCCGTGTTTGATCGAGGGCTATAATCCATATGGCCCCATGACCAGAGAACACAAGTCCAGGATTGATTATTTTCTCCAAGAAGGGTCACACAGGAGTTGACTGAACAATGACAAAAAGTAGCTTCAATCTTCATGTGATTTTTTTGGTGCTTATTTTGATATGTACAATTACATACAATCTTAGTTGTACAGATTGATTAATTTCTAGCTCTGTATATGAACATCTATAATTATGTTTCCCTATAAAAAAGCTCAAGTGTTTCCTTTTTTAAACTAGACCTCTTTTGAAACATGCATCACCTGGTTCTGTATATGTGCCACACGCAAATTGGTATTTTAAGAGACTTCCAATAGTCACGTTTTTGCTTACCTGGGGTGTGTTTGTGATGGGCAGGCAAATTCCTAAGTCATTGACAGTCAGCTGAAGGAACAGGGTCCCAAAAGCCTGTGCAGAGGTTTGCTGGATTCCAGGGAGCATATCTACCACTTCTTTTGTGGCCATATGAATATCTTTATGCAAAGCCATTCTCTGTTCATTCCAGTTGTCATACGCGGCCTTGTAGTTCAGCCAGAATAGCACAGCTTGATGAGGAAAACAAAAATGCTTAATTGAAATCAACACATTAAAAAAAATAATGTACATTCACTAAATAAATTCTTTTTGTTTCTCCTTTTTACAGTTCTCTATTACTTTAAGCCAGAGGATGTGTAACAATGGACACACACACATTCAGGGTGCAGTGATTGGGCTCGTGCTTCAAAGGACAAGATTAACAAACCTGATCATTTACCATCAGAGTTAATGCATTAAAATATAGAAAGTCCTGTTGTTCTCAGCATTATTTATCTGTGAGGATTTACAACAGCAACTTCCTTCAAACCATCTGAAAACTTAATCACCTCAACAAATGGAATTTTTGATGTTTGATGACAGAATTATCAATCTGTTGGCATGGACCAGACCTCCCAAATTTCTCAGGTACTTAACATTTTGACTTAACATGAAACAAATTGAATCTTGAATAATCAAGCCTCTTGGGGAAAAAAAAAATCTCTTCCTCAGTATGAACACTAACTTGTAGCAATTATCTCTACAATACCTCTGTCAAAGGCCACGGGCTGGGCAAAAACAATGGGCCTGTTCAGAGTAATGAGCACAGCTTCCCTGTCTGATGAGCCACTGATTTCTTCTCGGAGAGCATTTCTTAATCCAATTCTTGTCTTGAAATAGGCAACTTGGTGGAAGTCTGAGCCAGCTTCTTCATAAACCTTAAAACATTTCAAAAAATCGGAAGAGGGAGAGGTTTGCAGCAGGGAAGAGTTCAGGGATGGGGAGTGGGAAGGAAAAAAACCCCAAATTACTGCATTTGACAAAATATAAAATTAAAACAGGAAGTTGTGTCCTTTCCTCTTTTTCTCCTCTAGACAAAGTCCATTTGAGGATCTTCAATATTCTTGCATTAAGTTCTGATCACAACATTATTTTCCTTATTTAAAATGAATTGTTAACTAACATAACTATTTATATATCCAGATCCTCTACTGTGACAGTTGATTTATAGGTCCTAAGATTTCTATTTGCTTGTATGTTTCAAGGCATCACAAAATACTGTCATATCCTAGAACAAGCGATTCCAGGTAACAGAAGCTTTGAGAATACAAGAGGCACAACTGTCAAACCAAGACAGACAAGCTAGGTCAAAATGTAGGTCTAGCAAAGTTTGGATCTTCTCTGATCTTATTATTTCATTCAAATATCCTAAAAAAATCATACCAATATCAACAAAAGTTTTGAGTTTGACTCAGTAGAAAGGTTATCACTGTTCCAAAGGGCTAAGAAGTTCTAAGATATTAACAGTATGGGGAAAAAAAAAAAACCCCAAAACAAAAACCAGTATGGTACAACAAGCTCTCAGCTTGCTTATGTAACTTTTAAATCACACACTATTAAGAACATTACATGCAAAGATTTTGAGCACTGACCTGATGTTTAACAATCTGTCCCAGTGCCAGATTCAAATCCACCTGGCATTTTCCAAAGAGTTTGAGGTAGCTGCTACTTCCAGGCATTGCTTTGGTTTGCAGTCTGTTGGAGAGCTCAAGTTCTATCAATCCCGTTTCAAACCTCACGGCACGCATTGAGGGAGTTGTAGCTGTCACTTGAATTCCCTAAGGGATAAGGAAAGTACAAAGTTATGAACATCTGGTTCAGAGACATGATGAGAAAGGAAAAAAACACCCCATCACTGTTTTGTCATCATAAGATTACCTTGAACTGCAGGCTCAATGAGTAAAGAAGAATTTTTGGTTTATCTCCATCTGTTGTGCCATCGTGTTCATTCCAAAGAGGTATTGGCTGCTCCCCTCCTGTACACATTAAATATACACAGGCAGAGTTTGAACAAAGAAAGCATTTTAAAACCAATAGATATAAAGAGGTGACGGTGAATGAAGCTTCATTTCAAAGTGACTAGCTGAGGATTGAAGACATCAGTGCAGATTCATCTTCTTATATATAATTAATAGCTCTCTACTAAGAATTAAGGAAGAGCAGCATGTTCCTCCCTCCTGGGAAACTTCCCACAGGAAGTCTCAAAGCCTGTAAGGAGTAACACCTACTTTTCAAAAAACATGTTATTTGTCCCCTGCACCAATGTATCTCCTACTTATCTGACAACACAAATTTAACATTTGACCAAATACTATGCAAATTCCATGAAATGAGGAATTGAAATTATATCAGTAGTTTTCAATGAGAGGAGGAAAGAGTATTCTGCAATTATTTTAGTTTTGGGTTTACTTCCCCATCCTGGCACATCTCATCCCAAATTATGTACCCTTGAAGCAAACCTGGCTTTAATTCTCCTTGAGATTTATCTACATTGCAACTTAGTTTATAGGAAGAGCTTGCTGCTGGAAAAGGCTTAGCCATTAATTCTCTCCCAATATGCCAATACTTCTAATTACAGTTATTTGGTGTAAGAACAGGCAGTTAAATCATGGATTAAAAAAATCCCAAACAACAACAGTAAATTTTTATCATTCCATTTTGTATCTGGATAATTTTCTTTTAATCAACACTGCCTTCAACTTCTAGAAGCAATTATTATGGAGTGTCTGTTCATTAACTAGCTCTCAATCTGTGCAACTTCACCTCAAGTAATTGGTACTTACACAATTTTTATATAAGGATAATATGCAAACGATATTTTAGTGCAACACAAGCCATAATTAGAAAAAGCACTGTAGCACATTACACTAATTGGTACTTTTAAACCATTAAAAAAATTACTTTGCTCCAAGCCAGAAAGACCAAGCCAGTTTCTGCCCCCATCGTTGTGCACTGAGCACCCAGACCCTCGGATTGCTGACCTGACCACATCCCTGCTGAATTACCCCAATATGGAAGGCAACAGTCACATTTCAACTTGCAATACAAATTTATAGTCTGGAACAGCAGAGAACCAGCCCTGGCCATAAATTCCTCACATGAAAATGCGGGGGAGATTGAAATGCAGTGTCTAAGAAACGCTGTAAAAGCTAATACAGGTTTCCTGGTTCAGCACTGTATGCTCCTCTATAAAAAATGTTCTAATAGAATAATGACAGCTGTCAGAAGGATTATTCTTCCCCTAAGCATTTTCTTACTACCCAAGACTAATATATTTTGGCTGGAACAAATATCAGGGTGTTTCTTGTTATCCCTCAGGAAATTTAGCATTTTCCATTTTCTCCACTGCATTTTCTAACTGCCTCAAGGGCAAGTCATGTGGACCTGCACAGTTCTTTTATTGCATTTGTATAACTGAATATATATATACACACACAGGGAGGTACATGAAAAGAACTAGATGTACACACAGACACTCCTTTCACTTAGCTACCACTTTTTATTCTCTCTTTCCCCATGATGTTTCCAACTATTGATGAATCTTTGCACTAAAAATTAGCTGCATTTCTGTAACAGCCTTTTAGGATAACTCAAAACGTGTTTAAATCAAAGTGAATACAGAAAGTAACCCAGCCAAGGTCACGCCATGGATAGACACAGAGACTGGTGTCCAGAATGCCACACAATCCTGCTTCCCCAATAAAATCCTGCTTATGATAGACCTAGAATAATTTCCAGAGCCTCTGTTATTATTTCAAAGTCCTGTTCTGCTTCCTGCTGCTGCTTGCAATGATAGACATGAAATGATGGTGTCTGTAAAATAAAGAGCTGATCCTGAGAGCTGTTATAACGCTGCCATCAAACAAGGTTTGAGGATCTTACTTAAAGCTGCTTTTACGTGTTCTGCTTACCTGAAACCTTCTGTATGACCTCGTTTACTTCCTTCATGAACACTTTTTGCACAAATACTAAATGGTTTAAAAGGTCAGTTGTGAGATTATGTTCAAAGGAGCCAACCTGCAGAAATAGAACATTTTAGAACAAAACTTAGTTTTAAAAACAGTGGATTTTTAGGGGGTTCTTTTAGCTGCAAACATCAGAAGTCTCAATTACAAACATGCCAGACTATTTTCTGACTAAAGAATTACGGTTAGAAGAAATGCCCTGCTTTTCTCCAGCAGGCAGGCTTGTTTTAAGCACTTTTCTCTCTGGGAAAATTAACTATGGAAATTGGTACACAAGTAGAACTTGTGAAAAGAACACTCTGTGTCGAGCAGAAAGTTTTCTATCATTAAGGTTCTATGTCATGTCATTATTCTACTTATGGAGCTGTCTAATCACAAAAAAAATAAACCAGCTATACAACAATAAAAGGGTCTTGCAATTTTTCAGTATTTGGATTCAACCTGTAAGCCTGAGAGTTCTGGAGGAGGCAGGTTGTTAAAACAACATGAAGATGCACAGAATTGTAAGAGAAGGGAAATAACAAGTTATCAAAGATGACTGCAGTCTTGAGCACCTACCTCAGCCACACAGCGCAGGTAGTTCCCCTGCAGGTAGTAGCCTTGCTTGGCAGGGAGTTCATCTATGCTCCAAATCTGGTCAGAGTAAGTGTCGTGCTCTTCCATGACATATTTCCCTGACATGGTGACAGGAGGCAGGTTGAGACTGGCCGAAGGAGGAATGGTCGACATGTCAGTGGCAGAAACTTTTGAAGTGAAGCGCAGTCTGTGATTTGGAAGCTCAAAATTAAACCTGGTTTGGGCACCTGTAAAAGGAAGGCGGGAAAAGGCATGAACTGGCAAAAGAATCTCTTATTTATCCTTAAATTTAAGAACATTTTTTGAACAATAAAAAAAGTTCAAATGTTTAAAATGTTATTGAGGTACACAGACCTAAAGAGCTATAAATATCTACCCACATGATTCTGGGTTGTCTTAATTTCTAAAGAAAATGAAGGCTCCACAGTAATAGATGGAGTCATACAAACCATCTCAGGTGTACCGAGACCTTATAAGACTATTCTCAAGTAGCATTACAGATTATATTTAATTAATCAAGGATCATAAACTGATGGCAGCAGTCAGAGTGAAGCATTCTGAGAGGAAGCTATATATGACTGTATACGTCTCCACCTGCTCTTGCATTCTGCCTCTGGGAATTGTGTGTAACAACCACAGTGAAAATTCTCCACAGGGCCACCTGATTGAAGTCCACATTAAAAAAAAACACCAAGCTGATGGCAACAGATTCAAAGCTCTAGCTATAATTCAACAGAAACACTGAGTGCTTTTGGATGCTTATAGGAAGGCCAAACTAAAAGCAATAATGTTTTTAAAGTTCCAGAGAACTGTTACCTGTCATTCCATGACTCCTCATTCTTCCCATTTTGTATTCTGCCTTCAGGGAGGGCAAGAGCGCTGCTCCGATAGCTATCCCATCTATCATGGCACTGAACTTCAGCACTATGGGCTTTTTTTCCAAGCCTTCTGGCAGCTGTGGGAATTCATTTGTTTCAACTGGAGTTTGATTGATACTTGTTGGAGTCTTCTCCGAGGGCAGAGGAGTCGCCACATCTTCTTTGGCTGGCTGGGGCCTGCGGACCAAGACAAAGAGCGGGAAACCCTTCCTGTTATTCCGCCTGGCTCTCCCACAGACACCCGAGGTGACAAAATCCTGGAAGTGGGAGGGATTTGGGAGCACTCACGCGGTGGAGGGCTGCCGGATGAGGTCGGAGATCTGCTTGGAGAGCTGGTGGGAGCTGCGCACCATCATGCTGTGCAGCGTGGCCGGGTGCTGCGGGATGTTGATGCTGATGGCCCCCACCTTCACCACGGCCGCGTTGTTGGTTTTCAGCCCCCTCTGGGCGCTGTACAGGGCCTGCGATTTGGCAATGCTGCACTTCACCACAGTTCTGACAGCAAAAGGGAACAGCAGTCATTTGCACGTCCTCCCAGTTGTAGGTTAAACTGAGTTTTTAAGTGTTAGCTGGATTTCGAAGTAATTTTGTTTGTCTACTACACCCACATTCCTTTTTCTTTCACTTTACACACAGATGCACTACATGCCACAAACAACTAATCTACACTTAAAGGAACTGCACGTCATGCATGGCAAAAATACCAAAAATACCTGTTAAAAACTGCTATTCTTGCCTAAAGCAAGGTCATTTCAGTGCATACGCACCAGGCTGCACATAGACAGACAAATTTGCACACACGGAAACAAAAAAAGAGCCTTCCATTTCAACTCCTGTTCAGGAATAATCTTGAATCATCCTTTTAGCAAAATGACTTAGTAAAATCTGATTTTATCATCCAAATAAGTCAATGGAGGAAATACTCAATATCAAACACAGAGCAACTAATAAATGAATTTCTGAATCAATACTGATGTTTAATTCAAACATATTATTCCAAAATACATCATCTATACTTTATTTTAACGTTGAGAAGGATATGGTTCACAATGGTTACCCAAGATAAAACTGTAACTGCACAAAGCTGACAATTTTTGATGTCATAACAGAATTTTAGCATAGCAGAGTTCATTAAACGCCTATTAAAAATATATTGGGGTAACACATTCATGTCTCTATGGTCAATTCCTGGAGGGTTACCCAATGGAAGTATTTTATGCAGCCAACACAGAATTGCAGCCTCAAAGAGAAGGACATGTAGCTGTCAAGATGCAATACATCAGCTAAAATGGCTGAAAAATAGACTATAAAATTGCAACATTCAATGCAAGTTTCTCAAATACTATATTTCAAGGGGTATAGCTAAACCACTTTTTGTATCCTATTAAATTCTTTATAGACAGTTTGGTCTCATGGTGAAAGATACAATATTCTGTGTACTCCACTCTCTAAGTAACGTTTCTTCTTATTCTTATGTTAAAATATCAGCAAGCCCAAAGCAACCCAGATGTGGAAATAGAAACCAAAAAAAAGACATCACCCTTCTGCTTACAATCAAGAAATGCACAGCACTGAAAGACAACCACTGCTCTATCAACAGCAAATGAATAGACTGAGGCTCAAGGAACATTCTCAGATTTTCAAAGCTATGCAAGAGATGCAAGTGACCTAAAGCAGTTCAGAATTAATACTTTAGGGCAGACTGTCAAGCAGAAATTATTTCAAAATATGTGATGGAGGAAACAAATCTTAATTCACAACAAATTTCAGAAAAGCATTATACAAATAAACATTACTTAAGAAAAGGCCAGACTTGTTTTTATACACCTCTTTAAAAGAAAACCACAGTTATTTGTCTTTGATGTTTGCTTATTTCCTATTATCTTCCTGCTACCATTCTGACTCAGCTGTTGTGAAGCCAATCAAGAACATATTTCCACCCCCATCTATAACACAAAATACTATTACATTCAAACCATTTTAAATGCTTCCTTAATTAAAAAAGTATTACACCAGTACAGCTATTGCAGGAGAAAAAAACCTCAGCAAAATTAACTGTGCTTTTCTCCTAAGGTATTTTCATATTTCATGCAACAAAATAATTTCACTGTTGGTTGCCTACAAAAAACCTACTTCCATGACAGAATGAAATGTGGAACAACTGCCTGGCTATCCATTTATTATTAAAGATCTGCAGTTTGCTTACCTACAGAGATATGCTTATAAGAGATCTGGTTGTATCTAATTAAAATCATTAATCATTATTTAAGTTGTCTACCAGTAATGCGTCCAGAAAGAATTCTATATTCTCGCATCAATACCATAAAAAAATCACTCTCCAGACAAACTTGTGACAAAAAGTCTTTGTCCTGCTATAGAACTGACTACCAGGCCAGTACTCCACAGATTTTTGGGAATGTTGTAAAACGTGTGTGTGGGGAAAAAAGTCAGCAGGAGGCCTGTAACGCACAGGAACTACTACACTGAGTCCGCTGAAAACTCAGGCAGCAGCAGATACCTGAGGTGTAAATAAAGTGACCCTTCCTTTAATTTCAGCCATCAGGAATTTACTTTCTAAGCCAGAGGCTGTTATGTGTTCATGACTCACCACCAGACCTATCCTACATGGATTTATCCAATCTTTTTAATCATTGATACTTTTGTTGACCACGTCACATGGCAGCAAATTCAACAACTCAGTGATGCGTTGGTTCAATGCTGCTACCAGACAAAAAGGAAGACAAATCCCAGTATTTTCCCTACATCACTTGCAGTTTTACAGTCCTTCCAGAGCTGTAAGGACATTTTAAAGTTAATCCTGTATTACCACAACACTGAATACACAGACACCAAGAGAGGAGACCTACACCCACACACACAGATCTGCAGCATGCCTGGGAGTTAACGCAGCACACAGGTAAATAAAGAGAAAAAGGAATGGCCCTGTTCACGATGACACCACAACAGCGACTATCACTCCAAGCACAGCAGTTCCAAAGCAAATCTCACCTGCGTGTTCCCTTATATTTATCAACAGTATTTCAGCTCATTAAAATAAGCACAGAACCAGATCTGAACAACTCAAGGGCCAGTGAAACCATTCTAACATTACAGTAGTGAGTGCAGTGCAATAGCAGCCCCTAAAACTATATTGCTAACATTGACAAGGGCTTTTTTGGGCAGATATTTAGCAGGCTTCATTAAAAACAGCTTATCTAGGTAACACCAGACGTTAAACCAAAATGTATTCAAGCAGCATCTACCTACACAATCACACATAGTAGGAATGCAGCCATTAGCTACACAACACAGAGTTAATTCCAAGACTATTAAACATAATAATATGACATACAGAAACTCTTGTTTGGCTGTGCTTGTAGGAGATGTAGGAAAATCCTCCAGTCTACAGATGAAGATTGAAGAGAAAGCAAGAAAAACAAAAACAAAGCAAATAAAGAATAAACAGTCATGCAAAATTAGTCAGTTAATTACTTGTAACCCACAATATGACATTTATTTTCAAATTTACCAAGTTGAAGGCTTTGGGTTTACTCATGTTTGTTCTTTGCTCTTGTTGTTTTAAAGATTTATCATTATTTCCCCCCTTTCCTTTTGTACCCTCCCTATATGTAAAACAGACATGAAGAGCCTCAGCCACCTTCAGAAACCCTCCATGACTCTTAGATTGGAACTTCCATTTATTCCTCCGAAACAAACTTATTGGAATCAATTGCGCTGAGGAAATGATAAAATTCTGTATGTTTTAAGTTCTGTGTAGCATCTTCCAAACTAACCAAGACTTAAAAGGAGAGAAAGAAACTCAAGTCACATTATTTAGCTCCTTTCTTACAAGAGTCAGGTTCTAAGACCAGTCCACATACTGAGGGTTACCCAGCTAACACCCAAGTTGTGTGAGGGTGATCTGCGCTACAAAGAGTCGTGGTTCAGCTGTTGTTCTGCAACTCAAACAGAAAGAGATGCAGCTCTTTACAAAGAAAAATAATGCGTGGCCTTTCTGAGTCTGTGAAGCTGGCAAAAATAAAAAATCCAGAACAATGTGGATGCTGAGCAAGTGATTCATGATGTTCATGCACAAGAAGTGATTCTCTCCCCCTCCCCTGCCAGGTTGTGTCAATTATATAAAGGCTGGAGAAGGGATATTAGAACTGTAAAAATAACATGAGAGAACAAAGAATGATGCATTATGAGAGTTGAAAAATATATCTATTAAAGAAACACTATAGATCTTAAACAGGAATAATTAGCATCAGTAGATTAACTACTCCCTAAAAATCTTGTATGCTTTGAACCTGTAAGTTTCAAAAAGCAATTAGAAGCACGAGAGGAAAAATACACAACTCATACCATTTCTATGCATTTGAACAATTTTAAATTGTGAGACTTCTTACTTACTGGATATTTGGGGTAATTCCCTCCAGCAGGACAATATTGACACCTCCTATGTGAGCAGTGGCACATGTCTCAGTCATCTTTTGATGTAGCACATCTTTAGGGAAAAAAGATATTTAACAGCATTTCAGTCAATAAAATACGTCAGGTATGCCTACTGCTTTTGAAAATATTGCAGCAGAAAAATAACTGAAAGTTACAGCTTTAGCAGTCACATTAAATGATGTCAACTATAAATTGTGACAAGAAGAAAGCTTTTGAAAAGGAATGACTATCTTCTAAGAGAATTTCCTCCATGGCACTTCCTGAAAATCTTGCATCATTTTAAAATCCTTCAGCATCCTAGTAATAGTTTTTAAAAGAACTTGTTGAATTTTATTATATTACACACACATATTACACATGCACACGAACATGTAAAGGTGCCAGCGAACTTAATCACGGAGAACACTTTTAACTCATCCCACCTTTCATTTTTTCTTTCAGGGTGAAGCTGCCGTGGATTCTCTTCAGCTCGGATTCCATGGTGAGGCCACCAATGTCAGCCTCCAGGTGGGTTCTGTTCACCATCCCTATCCCAAAGACGATGAGGGTCACGTGCTGCGGCTCCGAGGTCACCAGGCTGCGCTTCCGCCCATTGTCCTGCTCGTTCTCAAACACCACCCTGCAGGCAGGCTCAGTGGGGCTTCGAACACCTACAGAAACACCAGCAGTTATTTAAGGGTTTATTTGTAATAAATCCTTGGCATATCCCATATATCTTTGTATTTGAAACCAAGGATCATGTATCTTGCATGTCAACAAAACTCTTCAGGAAAATTATCCATGCCTCGCTCACTTCACCCTAATACCATTGCAACTGAACCAAATCCAAGACACAGTGAAGACAATAATGAGTGATGTGGTTTCCTTATTATTCATAGATATGCTCTTATGTTCCTTATATAAATATTTGCAATTATCTGATTTTATTGTTATACCAGAAAAATGCCCTGACAGTTTCCAATTGTCCTGTTTATTTTTTGATCATTCCACAGGCAAAGGTTCTAATAATTCCGTTTTGGATGAGCAAGTTTTCCTTTTCAACACTCAACAGCCTAAAAGCAATGTAAGAAAATTTACATTTTGTGCAGATATCATAACTGTGGATATGATATTCTGTGCATGAAAGACACTGGCATCTGTTTAACAAAACCTCTCATCTGAGACTTCCTCAGATTTCATTCTTTAGTGAAAAGAAGTCCAAAGAAAGTATAGCTATAGAGCAACTATACCATCCCCTGCATATTTACAGCAACCTAAGTTCAGCAACAAAGAGAATCATGCTAAGTCAGCTCTCTAATTTACTCTGCTGTGTTGAAATACTTTGGAAATAGCAATAATTACACCAGATCTCAAAGTTTTAGGTGAAATTATAGCACAAACACCTGTCATCTCTGTGGGACTTCACCAAAACCAGTATTTCACCTTTCCTGCTCTCAAGGTTCACAGATTTTTTTTTTCTTACTGTCAGTCATTCTCAAGGCAGAAATTGTCTCCCTCTAAATGGCTTATGTACATGCTTGCATATTTTCACAGAATGATAATAAACAGCATTTCTGGTAGCCCCTTGAACACAAAACAGCACCTCAGGAGGAACAAACTCAATCCACACTACACAATTAGTGAGAAAAGTTAAGCTTTTCTTTTGTACATCATCTTGGTGAACTAATCAAAAGCTCACCTCCATCCTCATCACTTGCTCCCCTGATCCAAGTTAAATGTGGTGGGCAACTTTCAAAAACCATCTTGTGACCAAGCTTTAGAATGCCACATTTGAGCAAAAGCACACACACCTAATTATTTGGATTCATGAACCAGTTTACCTGTTGGCCCAAAAGTTTCAGAAGATTTTTCTAAGATGCCAGTTGGATCAGAAATGAGTGAATAGAAGTTCAGTAGTTTATACATATTTTGCCAGCACTCCGCAGAGGGTTCGCTCTGTTCCGACACAGTAATGGAGTCAGAGTCATCCATATGGATCGCCACGTGGTCAACCACATCTTTGGAACCTTTCCTGGACACTTTGGAAGTCCTTCGCTCTGACCTCCCCAGGGAATTCTTGTTCCGAGACTCCTTCTTGTTGTTGTCGTTGTTTGTTCGCTTGTTCTTGGTGTTGTTCACCCTGGTGCCTCCGTTGAGGCTCCCTCGGGAGCTGCGGCTGAAATCCGAGGAGCGGAAGTCCCTGTGCTTGCGGGTTTTGAAGGTGGGGGTCGGGGAGGCCGAGCCAGCCGTGTACCTGCTCAGTTTGATGTCTGTCTGCGTGGCCTTGATATCGTCAATCATGGTGCTGAACTGATGGATGAGCCGCACCAGGGCCATGTCCACGTGCTGGCTGATGGACTGGCAGGAAATGGTGAAATTACAGTGGAAGGTGTTGTAATAGCGCTTGTTCAAGTCATGGAAGGAAAGGGCGTTGGTGGAGTTGTGAGGGGTGCACATGGATTTCTCCATCACCACAGCGCTAATACTGAAAGTCTCTAACATCAAAGCTGGTTTGAATTCCAGAGGAGGAAGATTGATGGCTCCTTGCCTAAGGAAAGGAAAGGTACAAGTTACTACTTTGTTTCTTTTTATGAGGGTGAGAGTCAAATACATTTTTTATACAGCCTACATCTAATTTACTGAATCCAGCCTTTTACTTCCCTTAGGACATCACCTTTTTACCACAGTTCTAAATACAATAAAATCAACTTTTACAGTTTCATACTGTGTGCTACTAACATAGTAATCATCCACTTCTATGAAACCTAGTTTGGCACGCGATCATTCCATTATATCCTAAAGCTTTGCCCAAAATTGGTCTGGGGGAAGATTCAGCATTTTCACAAAAAGCCACATCATTATTACAGGATTAATTATTAAACACCATTTCAGAGCCACTCAAACTACCCCCCACGGTTACTCCCACCAGCTCTCTCCCTTCCCCAATCTCCAATTTTCAAAGGCAGCTGAGAGTCAAATAAAACTCCCAAACCATTCCATAGGAAGATTAAAAAATATATTTTAACAGGAAGACAAAATGAAAGATTAAAAGAATAAAGGGCTGCTCCTTATCCTATTAAAGTGCTTTGGAAATCTGTTGTCATGAAAAGCCTAATTTCTGTTCTTTAACTAATACACATATTTTAAAATCTCTCCGGGCATACCTTCGGGCTCGCTTGCTTTTCCTTTCCTTTGCCGTGTCTGAATCAACAATATCTGCTCTGAGGCAGTCCAGAGTTCCTGAGAAAGAGAGGTACTCTCCAAAGTACATCCTGTAGCACAGGGGCATCGCATCCTGCGACTGAATTCCCGTGTAACTTAGCAGAGGTTTGAAAACAACCTACAAAACAAAACCCAGTTATTTAGTTATGAAGACCTTGACATCTTCCATATTCTTACTCATCATGTGGTGATGTGCAACCCCATCTACCTGTGCATCTGCCAGCTGGACAGCAGGAAAGCCCTGGTTGCCCTCTTCTACACCTGCAATATCATCCTGGCTGGTGCTGTGCTGCGAGTGGGTGCCATCCAGGGTGTTCTGGTCACTGGACAGAACTGTGTTGAAGTCTGAAGCAGAGGGAATAGTAGGAAGATTGGGTGCCACACCTGAAAAATAAATACCCATGGAGCACTAACACCACAGCAAATCTTACCACCACCGACTCTATTAATTCAGCAACATTAATTATCTCGATACACAAGGTACGGTGAGGTCTGTAACCTCACAAAGGTGGCATTCAGGATAAAGAAACAGCCTGATATTGCTGGAAAAGGTAGAGGTTGCCCATCTCAAGTTTGGAAAGAGTCTTCCAGCAGAGAAACACATTAAAGGAGGCACAATAGTTCAGCAATATGTACAGCACCGTGATGTTTGTAGGATCAGACTATTGGTTCGATATTAAAAACAAACTAAAACAACTTCTTATTGCCTAAGATTAATATAGCACAGCTGAAGGAGTGTTAATAGAAAAAAGATTCAAGTATAGTGTTAGTGAAAAAGAAAATTAAGACCCACATTTGAAAAGTCTGAATGATGACAGGCTGGCAAGAAAAATAATTAAGCTGCAATAAACATCTGTTTCTTTACTACACCTAAGACTTTCAGAAATATAGATTTTTCTCCATTCCCTTACACCAGTTAACCACTTCCCATTCCTAAGTTACTCTCAAAATAGATGTTTATGTTTAGTCTCAAATTTGAACTGAGAAAGAGCGAGGATTCCAATGCACACATTACAAAATAAAGATATGCAAATTAGATCAAAAATAGCCAACAAAATCCAAGGAACTCGGCAACAGAAAATGATTTTATGGCTTAACTTTTGACAGCTACACATGGTTTTGGCAGCTACACTGATGGTTCCAAATGTAAAAAAAAAGCTGAATTTTTGGAGGCAGTGTGAGGGAAACGAAAACAACAGTTTTGCTTAAATCCCATCTTTTCATTTTCCAGTTTGCTGGGACGTCCCACAAGTCCCACAACCAATTAAGTTCTGTTGAACGTAAAGTCACTCTCTCAATGACTTTCAGTCAGAATGTGGCAAACACAGGCCCAGCCAACCCAGAACCATCTCAAACTCAGCTGCAAATTAGCAATACCTGTTGGAAGGCTGTTGTGTCCAGACTTGGTGGCCGGACTTTCCTGTACGACACTCCCCCTGTTGCCCACAGCATTGGACATCCAGTTATAGAAACTCACAGAGGAGGGCTCAGACAGCAAAGGGTGTTCAGACAACATGTCTGTGGCCACAGTATTTCCTGCGCAGATAAAGCAGAAGCTGCAGCATTTGTTGCATCCAAGTCAGCAAAAGACAAGGAACACGGCACGATTTCACTGACAGCACCTATTTACTATAAAAATAAGCCTAATTCTCAAGGTTTATTCCACTAAATTACGTGTCAAACAGCACTACAGGTGCTACCACAGAAGTTATACATGGCACTAGTGGATGTTGCACTACACATGGCTTTGCATTTGCTCATCTCTACCACTAATTAGAGGAAAGGAGTCATTAAGAAACCAAAATACCTTTTTTTCTGAACAATATCTCAGTCCCTGACAGCAAAGGAGAGAGGTTTTAGAGAAAATACAGTATCATATACAGTATTTCATTTACAAATAAATAAAACCCAATAACAATACATTCTGAAAAATAATACAGAGCGTAAACATTTCAATGTTTCAGTCTTCTAAAATTTTTGTTCCTAAGACCATAATTAAATATCTGCAAATTATCATACAAAATAGTAAACTAAGTTACTGATATATTAGTCTTTTCGAGCTACTTACAAGGTCAAGAAAAAATGACCTTATTCATTCAAAAAGACACAAAAATTGAAGCTAAGTAAAATCAAGACTAAGAAAAGGAAAAATATTTTATTTATTCTGTTAGTTGCGATTTCTTTTCCCAACCTCATGCACTTGCAATTCTCCCTCTGGCTTACTTATGCTACATCATACCTGTTCTTGTTAAAGAGCTACTTTTAACTGCAGTTGTGCTTCTTTGAGGAGTCCCTTCCAAAAGATTGTGCAGGCTAGGAAAGCTCCCAGTCAGATAGCTGAGCAGACTTTCTTTCCTTGGACTTTCCCTGACTCCCATTCCGGAACGGCCGACGTGCACTGGTGAATCCGTAGCTGTATCTCCACTGGTGTAACTCAAGGAATGATATGGATGGATGCCCTGTGTATAGAAAATAAAGAAATGAATGAAGTACTGTGCAAACTGCAAAAATGAAGCAACATTTGGTCTGAATGTGAGGTTGGAACACAGTAACTTCACTGCAAGTTACTGGAGAGCTTTGCCAGTCTTAGCTTTCGTGTCATGATAGTTAAATCCTCGTTTCTGCTGCCATAAATAAAAGATCAAAGCCTATAAAGGTAAAGGCACATCCTTAAATGATGCACATGAAGTTAATTGGCAAGAAAAACAATAAAGAACAGATGTAGAATACAGGCCAACTGATGGAGCATCCTTTTTGTAAGGTCAGGAGCAGACCTTCCATGTGTTATAGCTACTTTTTGCATGCATTTATTACCTGCAGCTACAGAATCCCTCCTGAACAGGCCAGCTACAGCCCACTTTGCCCTGGTGCCCAGCCCTGCACACTTACCTTTATTTTCAGCACAGAATCACTGTGAGTGTGAGTCTTGGACAACTTCCTCATGATCTCAGCACCAGTGACAGGTCCGGAGGAGGCGCTGGCAGGGGGAGGGCGATTGGCTGTTCCTTCCAGGAGCATCGTGTGCTCGCTCACGGTAGCTGCACCCAAGCAAACAGTTTTCCTCATTTAGATATATTTGGAGAACCAAGATTATCTATTTTCAGGTGCATTTATCTACGAGCAGTCATGAACTTCCAAGTGCTGACACACCTACACAGAGCTATCTGATTTACAGACAAATAAGAACATCTCAGACATGGGTCTGCTGGGTTTTGTTTAATAATCCAAAGTGTTTCTGCTCAACCAAAACAGATATTTGAGAGAAGGGGGCAAAAATTCCTGTTTTACTGTATGATTACATACAAGTTTCACACACAGACATCTTTGGGTTCACTCTCTTAAATCTGCTAACTGCTGCCTGGCTTTTAACTGCAAGGTAGCAAATAATTAAGTTGATTTATTTTGTGCAGGAAATAACAAGACAAAAGACGTGAAAAAAGAGAGGTCTCCTGTTTTGTTTTTCCCTGAACAAGCACTAATTATTGTAATACTATAATTACCATTGTTAGCAGCAGCTTCGGAAGGAAGGTGATATAAAAAAAGAAGCTCGATAATTCTAAGAAAGGAGACTATAATGTGTCCAAGCATTAAAACTAAAGAAGATACAAATGTTCTGAGAGGAGCTACTTGTTTTTGGAGACAATACCTGCATCAAATTCAAACTCTGCTCCATCAGCACTCGTGTCACTCTGAAGACCCCCTCCATTGTCCAATCCAAGGCCATCCTCATGCTCGTGGCAGGCATTTGGCTGCAGTTTCATTGGCTGGGTTGGTCTGTGTAAGCTGACTCCTTTAAAGGCTGGGGTTACCACAATGAACTTCATCCACTGCCTTGCTAAGGCAACCAGACCTTTCTTTAAGGTCACTAAGGCAGGAAGGCCATCACTCTTTAAACAAAAAAATTTTAAAAAATTAAAATTTCGTATCACAGCATTTTGAAGTAAATTAGAGGGGAGAAAAAGTCAAAGCTCTCTTAAATCTCTGTGCTTAAGAGGCTTATGACAAACATGCTGGCACCACAACACATCAAGCAAGAAGCCAAAAGGCTGAGAGATAAAAATTACAGCTTCATTGAACACAGTAAATACATTTATCTACATGACCTGAGGATCTAGCCCAAGGGGCCAAAAATAAACAACAGGAAGCAGGTTTATTAAAGATGAAGCTAAAAGTACTTGAATAATTATAAGGCTCTGAACTATGGGTTAAGATTCATAGCAACTCTGTACGAACAGAACTGAAATTAAAAAGATTATGTTTTATCCATTGTTCATAAGCAGTATTTTAAGAACATAAATTTCAGGCTAAATATAGGGATTGTTTTGATTACACCACTGAATTGTCCTAAAGAAAACAAAAGCTTGTTATTCTGACCACAAATCAAACTGTGCTATTTGTGCCACAAACTGCGCTATTCCTGATCACTGGCTCTCAGCTGAATATGCTGTAAACCAAAGTGTTTAAATCTGACAGCTGTGGAATTGGATTATGAAAATGACACAAAATCAGGAATAAACACTCCTCCTTATGCCTGATGTTTGTTCAAATAACTATTTCCCACTACAATCTAGACATTTACATTCTAAAGCCATCAAGAAAAATATTTGATTCTTAAACCCTAAAGTTTGTACAATTCTAGTTCCTTCCTTAAACTGTCTGCATAATCCCAGTGTTTCTAGAAGACATGAAAACTCTAGTTCCAAGGAGAGAATTTGGAATAAACTAACCAGTTCATGCATTTGCCTCAATAACTGAGATTTATTCAATTTTAAAACCATGAAGAATGAAATCTTATAAAAAAGCTTGAAATATAATAGAGAAGGAGAGAAATCTGATTTTAAAAGCCCTATACAGTTTTAAAGGCATGCCTTTTTGGTTTATGATCTCCCATGTATTTACCAATAAAATAGTTTGATAAACATTATGCATATATACAGGCCATAACAAAAATAGCAGATGCCAAAGAAAATGAAATGAGAGAAACAATATCTACTCATCAATCTAAAGGTGCACATGAGTTTGGGTTATATTTTCTTGTTTGATAACCTCCCTTAAACTGTTGCCACATTTAAGACGTTAGAATTAGTGCAACTGAAACTAAAGGACTGAGATATTTCCAGTTTTCCTGGGTAACTCACCATAGTGGCATCCTCAATAATGGAGTAATTTGCTTGATGAAGGTAATGGTGCAATATATTACAGAGTAAACAAGAAGGATTTTCTTGCAAGAAACGAGCCACTTTGGTAAGCCTGTTGTACTTGCTTCTCAGAGGAAAGTGCACACTTTTATTCTAGATTAAAATAAAAACATTTTCAACATATGAACATACTTGCAAACAGAGCATCAATGACAAGATTTCATCTACAATACAACAAACTTCTAACCCCATTCTGAACTTCTGCAACAAAGATTCGTCTCATGGGTACCCACCTTACTTGAAATAGTGTATGTGAAAAATCATTCTTGATGCATATTTATTTATATGAAGCAGTAAAATAAAAGCCTGGATTCAAATTGCAGACCTTATAAAGTTACTTCTAGACTAACAGACATATATGCAAAGCCCGCTGCAATTTCCAAAGAAACTTTTCAATCCTAGTTAAAGACAAAACAGGCACTTCTTCTAATTTGGTTTAACGCTAGAAAGAGTGGAGGAAAAATAAATAGGAAGGGAGGTAAGATTAAGAGACTGCTGCAAAGGATAATTTTTGAGTAGAGCAGAAAACCAGCCTCACACTCAGGTCATCCATCTCACAATGCAAGACAAGATCTCAGTGTGGGTATGACCACTAGATGGTGCCAATCAAACCAACAGCAAACAAAAATATTTCATAAAATATACCACCTACTACAGCCATACTTCTTACTTTTACAGGAGATGCACTCCTGTAAGAAGCATGAGACTTCCTCAGTTGTAACAGCTCTGAAATTTAGACTGTGTACAAAAAGCACAGCTACTAAATTCTAGTTACCAGTTCTAAAGGCTCACAAGAGATGCTGTAAGTTTGCCAGTGAAAATATCCAGAATTCCAAAAACTACATATTACCTATCACACTGTCCTGTTGTGATATGCTGATTGATTTTATAAAGGTCATTTACCTCTAGAGCTTCTGTCATAATGCACCCCATAACAGCACAGATTCGCAGGGTTCCTTCAGTTTCCAGTTTATTTAATGATGACTTCACTTGATCAATGGGAACAAGCCAAGCACCAACTGCAGGCGTTGCAGTGCTCAGGAGGTTCAGCTGCCTGTGGAGAAAAATAAAGAGAAAGGGGTGTTCACAGGCAGCAGCAGCCATCAGCAGGATTTTCTGAAGCTATTATGAACAACAGTCAAATGAGGTGGGACACTGATGCAAAGTAATAAACACAAACTTACAGCCCAGAAAACAAAAACTGGCAAGAAGTACCTAAGGCAATTTTTGTTTTACTCACTCACACAGTCACAATTCTCCCTGCTTTTGCTACTGCTATTCCTTCCTTTTCCCATTTGATTCCCTACTGAAATCATACAGTTTGAAATTCTCATCACTGACTGAATCCCACATGAACTGTTACATGTCATGAAGGACTTTTGCTAGAGGACTGAGAGAGGAGTACCAGGAGAGTATTTTCTATTTTATGGCTCTGAAAATCTCATCTTAGAAAGATGTATTTTGAACTTTATAGTGCAATGGCAGTAAGATCATGGATGATATCAGGTTGAATCCCAAAAGACTGAGCTGTTTTCTTCACTAGCATCTCACCTTCTCAAAACAAATACCCTCCCCTGCCTTTCTCCCTCACACATTTCCATCTCACCAGAAGTTGTCAGTGAGGGCTTTTTGTTTCATTTGGGTTTTTTAGTCTTCCTTTTTTCTTCTTTTAATCATGTCTAGCTAAGAATTTTCTAGCAGCACTTCCATAGAAATGACAACAGTAAAACACTGAAGCAAGTCTTACTGTGATATATACAAACTCAAAATTACCGTTTCTAGAGAAGCTTCAAAAATTATTGAAATTCCATTCAGAACCTACCAAAAACAAATGCAACTTAAAGCAGAACTGCCATTTTCTTTCTTTTAAATCAGGTAAAATTATACCTTGAATATATATGGGCTGGGGAGCGCACATTGGTGGGGGCTGCAAAACTAAACCAAATTTCCTTGATTGTCAACTTCATGCTGCAGGAGTCAGGGGGAGGAGGCATCAAGGGGATATCTTTTTTCAGATCATCAGATTCAACACCTTCATCCTTAAAAAAAAAGGAATCGTGAAGTCAGAAAGGAAAGTGTTTTCCAAAATTATTACACTTAAAGGCACTAACATCCTGTACCAATGGTCATAAAATTTTTTTTCACTAACCCTCCCAAGGGATCCTGCAGTAAGCTGGAAGCTTAGTGTCTAAGCAGAGAGTATGAGTGACCAATCATTTCTACCCAGTATGAACATACCTGCTCATCTGAAACTGAATTTCCATTAATATCTGAAGAGGGACTTATTCTGTCACAAGGCAGGTTATCTTCAGACACATCAGTGTTGTAACCACTACCAGTTGGGGAATCGGAAGAGTTGTTTGATGCAAGCAATCCACCTCTCTCTGTGTCTCTTGATTTACCCATGACTCCAAATGTGTTATACAACACTGCCCCAGACTGTCTTCCCCCTGTAAAAGTACCCAGACTGTAAAGGCTGGCAGCACATCAACAGCTGTAAGTTATGTCCCATAGAAAAGATCTGCACTTAAGCAGAGAAATACACATGGTTTTGGTTAAACGAGATGCATTAACATTTTATTCAACAACTTATCACCACAATTTCAAGTTTCTGATGGTTTACCACAAGTAGATGAAGAGTATTCACATAAAGACTGTTTATAAATACTACTCCCTGAAAAAAATAATTTGGATGATAGAAAATACATACGTACTGTGGGTTTTTTTCTTTCTGAAGCTAGCTTTCCCCTCCCAGAGAAAACTCTGGCTCTATAATGCACTTACTGTGGGTGAGGTCAGGATTTAAGTGATTAGTGAAAACATCAACTTCAACCTTCACTTCAAGCTCAGAAACTGACAAAATCAGTTCATATGAAATTATTTCATACACTATATAAGTGGTACAACTAAAAATGTCTTCATTGTGTAACCTATGACACTTACCACAGACATGTACTATTCAGTATCACCTACAGTCAACAATTTCTAATCAAATAATTGCTAAACAAGAAGACCTAACAACAGAATTGGCAGTAATCTCATAAAACAAAATAATATAAAGCCTTTAAAAGCTTTACCTTTTATAGTTAAATTTTCAATTCCACACTCAAACATTATCCAACCCCACTTCTCTTGACTAGGACCAATTCGAGCTACATCTGGAACAGCTTGTTGATCTGTTTCATCCACAAAAGCAAACTCATCCAACTCTTCCAAAGTAAAAAGAACTTTTGATTTCCCAAAAGGAATAGCTGTTATTGCACAGGTTCCAATATCTGTGAAAATAAACATATTAACTAGTTTGTTACAAAATTGAAATTACATCTGCAAACAGCTCTCTGAAGTGTAGAGTGTTTTGGAGGAGTTATGCCTTTAGTATTCCTCAAACAGGAAAGGGGGAGAAAAAAAGAAAGAAAAAGTTTAAAGTTGAAGCATGAGCAAGAAAAAAATGCACAGAAAGAGGGAAAAAAAATCTTGCTCCTGATATGTTAATACAGGCAGGAAAATTTTTAAATTAGGAAAAAAATAAAGGACTGAGCAACATTTTAAATAATTTTATACCTAAATGTCAAATACCTGAGGAAAAGAACTACACTGAGTCACTTTACAGCCCTTCTAATCCTTACTCTCTGCCTCCAATTTCTAACTGCACCCACTTTTGAAGTATACATGAAATGCTAAGATCCACAGAAAGGCTCTTCTCAAACCTTTTAAACAGAAGATGGTGACTTTTCTTGGTTAGAACTCCAAAACTGGCCCTCTTGATTGTCTGCAGCATACCCGATACTGGGCACTATTGCTAAGATTCTACCCATAACTAAGTAAAAATGGAGGTAACCATTTTAGTCTTCTCTTACTGCTTTTGTTTTCCTCCAATTTCATTTGCTCACTCATCTTTGCACAGCAGTGGGGGTTTTGTTGTTTGTTTGTTTATTTATCGTGTATTTTTAAATCATACTGGTTTTACAGAGTACTTCCTCATGTCTAAAGACTCTTGTTCCTTATGGGACAGAGTAAAAACTGGTAGAGATTCCATCAAAATTGAAGCAGTTTAACAAAAACTTCCCCTACTTTTGGTCATCTTTTCCTGGTTAGCTTTCCCAGGAACAGGAGTTACAGCAAAATTTAATTCATAGCTCCTTTAAGGCATTTCCTTAACACAAACAAGAAGGAAGTCAATTGGGTAGATCTCATTTTCAGTTTTATAATCCCTATAGTTAATAACCTACTTAAAAACTTGTCACAGTGAAATTGCTGGTACAACAGGGACATTATTGAAAGTGTTAGAAAGCAGTAAGAAAGCAAATAAATGTAATCCATTCCCTGCATAAGGTGACAAACAATGGTAGCTGAAAAGAGATCAGCTGGGAGGAAGGGAGCTCAGGCCTCAAATTCCAGCAGAGCAGATCAGTATTTACAGTGCAACACATCTGCCACACAAACTGCTTACAAGTTTGTCTAGACAGTTTTTAGTTGGCTTAAGTTTAAATCTAACACTTAGTGGAATCACAGAAAATAATTCATCCCAAACTTCTTTTTCACATGTCTGCAAAAACTTCAGGTGCAAGTGGCTTATCTGTTGATAAAAAACCCACAACCAAACTACAAGATAAAGACCAATTATACACAGGTGATTCTATGCAAACTGACATTTCCACATTTTAATATTGTTTAATACCTGTTGTGTCAAGACCTCTAAGCTGTCCATGAACACGATGGATGTTCAATTTAGCAGCAATTTCTTTTCCTTTTTCTGCTCCAGAATTGGATCTCAGTGAGCCAGAAGACTGGGGCTGCATTTTGCTGGTTTGGATGTAACGATCAAAAGTGACAGAATTCCTCCCAGTTTCTGCATTGTTCGAAGTCTCCTCAACTATACCCCTTTTCAATATCAGGAGAAAAACAATGAATCAAACCTCGAGATAAACAAAAATAATCAAATGAAATATGTCTAAGGATTATGACAAATAGTGACATGTATTATTCTTACCTGTTCATACGAACTTGAGTAGCAATTCTATCAAAACACAAAGCTACTAAGGAAACGTGAGTCACAGTTTTGCTGGAAGAAACTCCTGGGGATTCATCCACAGATGCTTGTAGCAAACACAGGTTCACCTGTACACAGAATTCCATCAGAGTAAAGACACTTAGAAAAGCATGTTACATTAATCACTAATTTCTGATACAATCTTGTCTTACACTTTCAGTAAAAAGAAAAATAAAACCATCACACCTAGAACATAATTTAAAGACATGGCAGCCTGTTACCCCTATAGTGGTTGTTACATAACTATTGCACATTCTACCATCATAAAATTCAGCAGCTCCAAAACAGCCTATCCTACTCCAAACATTAGTCCTCTAGCAAAAATGCACAGCTTCACTTCAGCTTTTGGGGAACAAACAGGGATGCAAAATAAGGGTCATTTTGTGAGGCACTTTTCTACTAATAAGCTAAAAAAAAGTTGTTACCTTTGGAACTGTAACATTGGCCTGAAGACCTTTAATTGTCACATTATCTTGCTTAAGTGAGAGATTGGTCTGTGCTGGTCCCTGGTTTGTTGTTCCTGTCATGGTGGTGTCTATTTTGGTTCCTCTGATATCCTGCTTCGAAGATAACTTGAAGAGGGGAGAAAAATAATTTATTAGCACAAACTCAAGAGCTGTGGAGCTCAGGAGTAACAGGATATTTTATTGGCACTGAAGCAGCAAGAGATTCCGACTTTATTTTCGGCAATTTACCACGATTTCCAGAACAAAGGCTGCAGCACTTAGAGGTACAGTAGGTCTAAAACCACAAGGGCAGCAGTGATATTCTGCAGTAAACTTTAACAACCAGACTTCAGCTGAAAGTTTGAAGTCTACACATGTAAATTATACAAAACAATTTACTATAAAGCAAATTATTAGTGTCCACTACACTGTGGAGTATAAGAAATCATAAAATATAAATACGGTCATTACCTTGGACAGAAAGAACTCCTAATTCTGTAGAACTACCATACAATTCTTTTTAAGTTAAATTAATTTTTTAAGGTCTCAGATGAACTGCAAAAAAACCCACAGGCACTTTCACAGCTCTCCCTAACTACTGTGGAATAATAAATAACGTCTTGCTGAGATGAATGTAATACTTAAGAATATGAGTTATAGTAATTTCGAAGAACAGAAGGTGTGATTTGATCTCATGTAAATTACTGTAGCTATGAACTAGACCATCCAAAACAGAAAAACTTCAATCCTGGAAGAGATTTCTGGTCACTGAAAGACGGTATGTAGGAGTTGAATATAAAAATGCATGTAAGTATGCATTCAAAACTAATATAGCATTTAGCTACTACATCTCAAAACACTAAATTCAAACTTTCTATGTAAGATACAGAAAAGAGCATTCTCTCAAATCCATGTGGATTTCCCTTGTTCCTTCCTCACATTTTCTGAGAAGCTGGTCTTGCTGTTCTGCACAGCATCCCGCAAGACTTTGCAGTGCAGGTCATCCACGATCGCTGCCGGGTGCCGGGAGCTGGCACAGTGCACCATGGCCTCGATGTACCTGGGAGGGGAAACCAGCCACAAGAGACCATTTAAACTCCCAGTTTCACAGCATCAACCACGTGTAATTAATGCTACAGAGGAAAAAGTAGGCACTGACAGACACAAAGGGCACTTCCCATTCTTCCAGTTACCTCCTAGGAAATGCAGAATTACATCCGCTGGGCACCAGGCCCTGCTGTTACATCAGCCACGTTATTCAATCCTTTCACATAAGCTTTTGCTGAACAGAACAGCTGTGATTTTAGACAATTTTAGTATCATCAAAATAAAATTACCTGTCCAGTGCCTCTGCTACAAGAGGAGTCAGAACTACATCTACAGTTCCTTTTACTTCCACTATTGCCGTTGTCCGTGTCTGGAAGACTGGGTGATCCAATGTCCATTCCTCTGTTATTGTTTCATCATCTGTATTCTCTGCAGACTTCTTATCCAAAGGAGTGTAAGGTGTGCTAAACAAGTCAAATACACATTCAAGATCAGGCTTTGTAAAAACAAACACAAAAGTGTTCTGGTTTCATTTTAATTCTTAATAAAATCCACATAATGGCAGGTTTCTTCTACCATATAGCTTAGAAAGTACACAAATATAACCCCAGGGCAAGGCTCTCCCTAGATTCAAGTTCAGCTTCTGGCAAAGAAATGGACACTTGCCATTAGCACCTGCAAATTCATCTAAATTGAAACACCATTTGTAATCCTGAAAACGTACAAGTGAAGTAATTTAACGCTTGCACTGTGTACTTTCTTTTTGACCAAACCCAAATATTTCGTAATAGAATGATCTGTTCTGAAACAGAGCTGGTACTGAAAACTACTGCTGTAAATCAAATTTTGCAAGGGCTAATGGAAGCCAAAATATTTAGGAAGAGTATCAGGAAAATCCTACTCTTAAAAAACATGCTAATAATGTGTTCAACTTACTTGGATGTTGATCCTGTAAGCTGCATGCCTCTGTCCAGTAATGAGTTAGCTGTGAGACCCTGTTTAACAATCTAAGATAAAAGTGCAAAGAAATTTATTACATTCCTTCCATATATGAAAAAATCCCCAACCAAGGAATCTTTAAAAATTCCCCTTAAAGCTGTTTTTCTTAAAAGAATCCCTTAGAAGCAGATTCTCCAATATAGGACATAGGAACTCCTAGGTTTACTTTTTTAATTCCTTGAAAAATCAGATTACACAGCATTTACATAAACATTGACTCACTGCTTTTAAAAAAAACCTTCAAATACCAATCTACAAAAGGTTTGCATGAACACAAACCTTTTCTGCAAAATGATAACAAATTCAACTCCAGAGCTCAAACACCTACTTTCTAACAAGTCATTTCCATTAACTTTTATGTACTTCATTTCAGCTCCTTCCTTAAGCATGTATGCTCAGGTCATTTAAAAAAAATCATTACCTAAATCTGAGTTGCAATTTTATTTTGAAATAAAGCACTGAGAGCCTAAATTATACTTTACCAGTATTAAATGCAATGTTACTGCAGCTTTGTATAACATATTGTAAACAAAATTCACATAAATATCCTTCAGCTGTATAGCACTCAACAGGCAGCATTTTTTAGTGCAACAGTGATAATTCAGAACACACAACCACAGAATTCGAACTCCATATTTCCTTGTCCACAACCTCCCAGCCACTCAGCCCCACAATCTGAAGTCAGAAATTCAAGGTATTCCTTAACTAAAAGCAAAGAAATTTCAAATTTCTTGTAGCTTATTCATACAACTGGTGGCATTTTAAGTTATTTTGAATTCTTACTCCTTTCTCTACTCCTCCATCTTCCATACCTTAAAAGTTGGGACAGAGAGTTGCTCAAAAGATGAGGAACTTTCTTCACTCGTTGGTGTGTCAAGGTCTAAAGGGCGATGTAACGAGGATTTGGAAGTTCTTTTGTTAGTTGGATGCTTTACTGACCAGTTGATCACCTGGAACTGTGTAAGGTAATTTTGGTAACATGCCATTACAGGCTGTTGGGAAGTTATTTGCTCACGTTCCACAGTCTTCTCAGAGTCCAGGACATACATGTTATCAACATGCTCATCATCTCCTCCTAGAGCTGAAACAAATGAAGCCTGGGATGGATGAGTCTTAATTGGCAACGTTTTCATATCTTGACTAATTTCTCCATGGATTGTGCTTGTTAAGGGCCCTTCCACACTGTGATAAATAGACCCCCTACTGTATTCAGTTTTCTGAGCTTGCTTTTTTCTCTTCTTTCTCCCTGGATAGGTTCCTGGACCTTCATCACTGCTTATGGGCTCAAACTCTTCTGCAGCTGAAAAATAAGCCTCGCTATCCGCCATGGACATGCTGGAATCCATCGAGCGGTACTGGTGGAACGAGTTTGAATCTGCTGACGGAGTGTAGGGGAAAGAGCCAAAGCTCCTCCTCTGCTTTGGGGAGTCCAGGACGTTCTCATCACTGCGGGACACGTCGCTGCTGAACTGCACTCCCACGGGGACGGGCTGCTTGTCTCCGTAGAACGCTGCCGTGAGGCTCTTGGTGCTGCCGAGCCGGGTGGAGCACACGGATGCTTGTCTCTTCAGGGGGGACCTCATGGGGGACTGGCCCACAGGCCTCTCCTGGGGGCCAGGGGACGCAGGCCGGCCCTCTGCGCCCTCCACCGCGACACTGGGAACGAAAATAAACACTTCACTTCCTTATTGCATTACTAATGCTTCTCTTCCTACGCTGTACCACCTGTCAAATGCATCAGTGATTCTGCGACTTTCTATTAGTGTAGTCATTATTTTCATAATGCTGGTTGCATACTGAATTCTGCCACTTGCCCACATACAGAGGATGTAAACCCAAACATTTAACAGCAAGTGCTGGTGCCTTTACATGCTGGATTTTCTACCTTGCTCAGGTAACCATCCCCTATTAGGGATCCAAAGTGGCACTCAAACCAGGAAACTAATTTCAGCAGCACCATTTTTCAGCTTTAAAAATTGCTAAATCAATTTCTTACATCTTGGAGCATTCAAGAGTTGAATTATGCGCCGACCTGGACAGGAGTACTAACCTTCCGTGAGCATCTTCCCTTTTTGCACTGGGGAGGAACTCCTTCTGTCCCAGGTGATCCTCAGCAGTGGATGAGGGGCTGTCCTTCTCCCCTGCAAGCAAGGGCAGGGCAGCACTGGAGCTGCTCGTTTCCTCCGAAGAGGATGAGGAGCTGTGGGAGCGCAGTGGCACCTGGAGGCTCAGGTGTTGTGCTTTCCTTTCCATTTCTATCCCCACAGATCTGCAGTCCCAATCTTTTCTTTTGACACCGTTTGCTTTACCTAGGATCAGGGATGGAAAAGAAAAACTGAATATCCGATAACACAACTACAGTGGACTCTTCCCTGCCTCCTGAAGCAAAATCATTATTAAATAAAAGCCCTAGGTTAGAAATGCATGCACATACTAGCATGTTGTACTGACAAAAATGAATAAAATCACAGCAGCAAAACATCAGAGTGTCTTGGTTGCCTGCCTTTTATATACATAGAACAGACACAAGCCAAAAAACTCTTTTACTCAGAAAGGAGTTGCATGTTAATATAAAAATCCAACATATGAAAGCTTGCTCAAGCTCTGTCTGCTCTTAGAAGGGGTCAGGACACAAGAGCACAAGCAGTTGTACCAGATTCATAAACACTACAAATAGCAAAACGTTAAGAAACTATACTTTTGGGCAAAATAGAGTAAAAATAATGCATTCTCACCATCTAAAATTTTAGGAATCTCCTTAGTAATTATCCATTCTCCTGGCTGCAGTAAAGACTGCCCATAAAACATATCAGATTCTGCACTTGTGCTTGAGAAAGCAGAGCTGCTTGAAGGTGTCAGTTCCTCAAGTTTGAAAAAATCCAGTCCCGTTAAGGTGCCACCGAAGAATCGACAACCACCGAGACAGCCACACTTGTTCTTGCTTCTCTTATTTCTCAAATTATCATCAGGCCACAAAAACCACAACCTACAAAAGGCAGAAGAGCAGAAAACAAAACAAAAACATGACCATGCTGAAGCTCAGTGAAAGCAAGATTCAAAGATATCCCTTTAAATGCACCTCCCTCAACCGCATCTCTCACCTCTTGGTTCGGTTATCGTGCGTTTCCAAGAAATGCCTCTGCACTTCGTGTTTAGAAGGATGATCTGCAGCTAAAGCAATGTCAGCAGTGATGAGGCCCAGGTTAACAGAGCCAGCTTCCAGCCAATATGCCCTCCTCAATATTGGCTGGAGGCCAGTTCTGCAGTTGTTCACCTGCTCGACGTATTGTCTGAGCTGGAGGTCCTGGATGGCGGCGCTGACGCCTTCCCCAACAGACTGGTTGTGGAGGTTGCAGTTTGCAATGCGTACGGCACCCATCTGAAAACAGGATTTAGACATGAATTCTGACTATTTGTCAGTGAAACAAAGGAAGAATGGCCTTAAACCAGTTAACATATCACATACTACAGCCCAAAAAGATCTCAGCAAACTTCTCTCCAGGGAAGCAGTTTTATATGCGGGTCACCACACACATAAAAGAAGGCAATTTAGAAATTAATATCAGCCACTTTTTACATAACAAAAATAAAATATTTACTTAGAAAGCATCCTTTTGTAAACAGATCAAAACAGAAAACAACGGTCAACAGATGTTGTAATGAAACTTTAAAAAACTTAAATCATTAACTTCTTCACTGTCATCTAAAACCCAAGAAATCTGAAACTTTCCAACTTGCTTACTCTTCAAACTTCAAATAATCTGAAGACATTGGACCAAATATCCTGCACAGCTTGAGTTCTCCCCAAAATGTCAACACAAAGCACCTGAAATTTCAGATCGAGTCTTCCGACTCTAAAACAAGGCAAGCTGAAAGATAACCCAGCCATGGAAGAGCTACCCTCAGGGTTAATATTAAATTATTGCTTCTCATCTATGTCACAGATTATAAAGGACCACTGAAAACCTTTTTTTTTTTTTAATTTGAATGAAACACATTCAAGATATAATTTTCTAGAGTGGTTCAGGTTATTAAGCTGCCTTTGAAAATACTGCCATTCATATTTATGCCTGCAGACACCGTTAATATTTATGATGGTGCTTTTTAATATTGGATTCAAAAGAATTTGGAGGCTCAAACATATTTTTTTACTGCCACAGGGCAGCAAGCCATTCAAATGATGAGATACCACGTCATTAAAAAAATGTCTAAAATAATTACCACTGCCCTTTAGTTAGATTCTTGCTCATAATGTGAAGCTGTGCCCAAAACTTTTAATTTTAAGTCTACCATTTAAAACTGCATTTATTAACTAACAGCACAATTACTACTCAGTTATGTCAGCAATGCAGTTTTCTTCTTTTCTGTTGTTACTATAACTCAACTGTATCTAAACTTATATTTTGCTACACTGAGTAAATTATTAATTTTTGTCCTGTGCAGTAGGATAATGGAGAGAATATCAGCTCTTCTCTGCACAGCCCTTTTTGAACAGTGGATTCAGTCAGGCAGTGGCACAAACACTTCCCCCTTCTCTACCAAAGATACATCGAAATTCACACAAGAGGATCATGAGTTATTCAACACTGACTTGTACATGATCCATATCAATCATTTCTGTTTGCTGAATTATTAATTCACAGCACAAGTTCTTATCAGCTCTCAGGTACAAACACTGAGATTTATATTGCCTGGTCTGTTCTAAATTATTTCACACCAATCCTGCAGCTTCCACTTTTATTTTGGGAAACATATCCTCCTCCTTACTGTTTTCCAACATAATTAATGGGATTAATAAGTAGAAGCCAAATTGACCTACTCCTGGTCCAGTCCATGAAGACGTTTTATCCCTTAAAGTTTTAGAAATTCTGCTTAGTCCACTGCACACAATCAAGCCATTAATTCAGGTAGATATTCTATCAAAAAATATAAATATCTCTACTGACAAAGTATTTTAATTGCTGTTAAGAGAAATATTTTTACCTTGATATTGGTGGCACAGCCATGTTCTACCACATACAGATCTGCTCCATCCATGGCTAAGCGTGTCATCGTGTACTTTAAGTCATCAGACGTTGGGCACGGCCCAGGCACAGAGTTCATCTGAAGGAAAAGAAAGAATAAAGGAAAGAAATAATGTCAATGTCCATTAGGAGCTTAATTTGTGCCTATCCTTTTATTTATGTTCAACCTGACTATACTCCACGTGTCTTAGCAGCATTGAGGCTGGATTTCTGAACTGTTCCAGAGAACCTGTGCACGTACAGAGAGCAGTAAAGACGGATGAAAAGGTACCTTTGGGTCACAAAAGCGGCGATCGATGCCGTGCTGGCACAGGATTACGGATTTGGGCCTCTCCAGCTCAAACTCCCTGCACACCACGTGGAACACAAAGGTCTGCCCCCACTCCAGAAGACAGGCGAGCTGTAAGCAAACAACAGCACATTGTCCATCATCACCCACTCAAAATGGACTTGTGGTGTTCGATGGAGAACAGAGAACAACCCCAGGGTCTGGGACGTGAGCAGGAGTCCTCACCACACCCTCCTGGCTGCAGCACCTTCCTGCTACTCAAGGCTGATTTTTATTCTCGTGTGCACCACAACATGCAAGTCTGTACTTTTTCATGGAAAAGCACGGTGACATTAAACAATTTCCTAAATTATTTCTTAATAAAAGGCAGCAGCTTTTGCTCTTAACAATCAACTGAGAACTTCATTGTAAAGACAGAGCTCCCCACACTTTATCACAAAGAATACCTCAAGGTACTTCATTACCCTTCATAATGTAAATGTCAGATTTGCTTGTATAAAAGCAACAAAGTTACATTTAGAAAGCACAGGAGGAAACTGGCTCAACAAAACACTGCTGATTCTTGCTAGACCTAGTAATTAGCCTATTGTTGATTTAAGTCTTTTATATAGTTAGCGTGCCCATAAAGGAAATGATTCATGACTGTCTGTCTCTATTATGAGAGGGAAATGGGTTTTCTTTGGCTTGCCAAAGGAAAGGGCACTTAAAATCGGCAGTAATTTGAATGGAATTTAATATAGCTATGGCTGTCCTGCACAAAATCTCTTCTCCTCCGTTCAGTGTAGTCCCTTCCCAAATTTTTGCAAAACATCAAACTATGGAAGGAAAAAAGCCAATGAACCTGAAACAGCAAATTCAAGTTCTGTTCCACAGCAGTGCTGACAACTAAAAAACAAAATAAAAATCCTATGTATTGTATGATGCATACAATTGAGAATGGCTTTATAAGGGAAGAAAACCTTTAGGTTGCATTAAGCATTTAGAAATGTTCTTTAACCTTTGAGCACTTTGAATCAACTACGTTTAATTTTGAACCATAGAGCAGTGGAGCAAATACTACAGATCATCTAAATCAGTGGCAGCATTTTGGGAAGTACCACCACAGACGTCTGTGTATGTAGCAAGAAAATGTCTATTCTTTAGATTTATTAAGCTTGTTTGTATGCCTTATTTTGATTTTATTTGCTGCAGAAGTCTCCTAATGAAATCTGTCTTTAATCCTAAAAAATAACGCCAATTTTTAGAGGAACAAGAAGATGTAGAAATGTCTTAAATATTTAAAAATAAATAAAGGAAATAGTAACTACTAAGTAGAATGCATGTATTTTTCTTATGCCTCGATGCACTGGCAAAGCAACCCTTCTTTAAAGATCTGGCAGACCACACCAGAAATAAATCAAAATGATCTGCCTGTTGTATACTTGGAGCCATTCACCTAGTTGGAAAGACAAATGTAACACAAATGGCAAAACTAAAAGGGGTTAGTGCTAAGACTGACCTAACAAAGTGCAATACTGGGAAAGCAAACTATGTTCCAGTGGGACCAAGCAGCAGAATTTATGCAGTGAGCAGCTACTCCTGAGGCCTGTCCGTCCTACACTCCCACAAATGATCTCATTTGCCTCCTACTTTAAAACATGACTGTGACAATGGCTCGTTTGGCATCTCTGTCTCTTTACAGAAATTACTAGATTTTAAAGCTATAAAGTACAGGTTACTTAAGGCACAGATCATGCTCTTTCCAGAAATCCACGCTGCACCAGTTTCACAAGGAAGAAGAAGGTTAATACTTCAATACTTCAGAATGGTTTCTAGATGGTACCTGTGGTGCTGTCACTTTGGCTGTGAGGCTTCCAGCCTGCACATCTATCAGCCAGGCGTATTCCAAAGTGTCACTTCCCAGGGGCAGCCCTTCCGCGGAAAACATGGCGTGAGCGCGGAGCTGCAGGCCCGACAGGCTGATGTGACCCTCCCGGAGCACTTCGTCCACTGCAGGGCGCTGCGAAGGACAAGGAAATGGAAGGCAATTCTTGGAAAAGAAGCAACACTGGCCTAATTTAATCCTATTTATTTTCTTGACAAAATGACAAAAAAATCTGGATAAAAATAAAGGTTTTGCAAAATCCGCATCAGATTTTTCTTATGATTCACAAGCCTTAATAAAAACTTTGCACAACACGAAATTCCTACCAAGAAAGAATTCGGTTTTAAGATCAACACAACTTCCACAATCCAGACACACACTGACTGATTACCTGATAATTGTCATTCAGAAACAAATTCACTGGAGACAGTACAAGCTGAAGCATTGTTTCTCTAAATCCTTTCTTCATCTCGAAACACAGCCTCTCCAAGAAAGCTGTAGGGCACTCTGGACCATCTGGACTGCAATGCTGAAGTGAAAAATAAACACATCTGTTTCAGAAACTGAAAATACAACATGGTTGAAACTTTACTATTAGTTGCAAACCTGTGAGCAGGAAGTATGCCAATCTTCCTCAAAGTGGATACTCAAAAAGAAGCCTGTGTAACTTCAGAAACCTTTTTAACAATTGCATAAACAGCAATTCAAACCTACTTGGGTGAACCCAATGTTTTATCTGGATTTTTTATTCCTCAGGTTCCCTCAGAACTCAGGAGCGCAGAGCAGACTGCACCATTATAAGACAAATTTTCTAATCAGCAGAGAAATCATAATGGTCAATCAAAAATATCACACAAGTCCTGTGAATAACAAACATATTAAAAAATTTTCCAATTCTGCCTCCCAGATGAACAAAATAAATCCCATCTCAAAGCTGTTTAGATAGCCACAGTTTCAGCAGAGAGTATATACACATTTTGGTAAGCACCACACCAACTAAATGTTCCAGGCAGTTAAAAGTGGATCCAGATTATGAAACTAAACAACAAATAAATTACATGAAGCAAGTTCTTTTACGATTATAAAGTACTTACCACTGGCAATCTCCCATGCACTTTGTACAAATTAACAAGAACAGTGATATCCCACGGGCGTAAAGTAAGAGGGTGAACGGGCTTGACTGAACTTTCATTTTCTTTTTTGTCATTTTCCACTCCAACAGCTGTCCACCCAGAGCTTGAGGATGTTGACAACGACAAAACAGGGCTTGAAATAACCTCCTCAAAATCAGTGTACATGTCATCTTCCCCAAAATAATTTTCCTAGGAAAAGGAATTGTTATGATCATATGCAAAACAAATGAAAAACATGTAGGCAATGAACTGAAATACAAATCCAGTCTTCTGGATGTTAGTCTTCCCTAAAATAAGTGTATAAGCTACAAAGGAACATACATAACTTTATTTTATGAAAACTGGATAGCTTAAATGTGCAAATTTAGGCTATGTGCTTGCAGAAAATGAAGGCAGCTCAGTAGTTCTCACAGTAGTGGTATTTGAGATGCATGCAACACAAGTAACTGTTTTGAAATATTATTACTGACATTTTTTAACAGATTTTGTGATTTTAAAGATAAATAACAGAGTAAGAAGACAAAACATCCTGCAGGAAGCCACCCTCATCCAACTTTCTGAACCTTTTCTTCAGCAAGTTTAAAAGTCTTAAATATGCCTCTAAAGTACTGGGTCATAAACATTTCTTGCTCTAGTCTAGTAAAAGCCACCTTGTGTCTAAGCAAATCCTCTTCAATTAGCTCAGGCCAAAGTAACATTGCCAAATTCTACTGGGAAACAAAAAAATCCATCAGATTTCTGGCCATTTATCACATTTCCCTAAAAAAAACCCAAAAAGCTGGACTCACAAGAAGAATTTTCTGACAATAATTTTAAATGAGGCAGATCCAGCAGAGGGTGGTAGGAGCTCCAGTAACTCACTCCTGGCAACTTCTGCTGTGAATGCCAGGACCTATAAATGATTCATTTCCAGACAGTAAACCCTTAATGGGTGTGTGCTACACCAAAAAACTGCCTCCCAGGATTAGAAAGCTTAACAAAGCTGCATGGACAATGTGTGTCCAAGAATCTCTACCCCATGTATTAAAAAATAATCAATGAAAACAAACTGAAAACAACATTTCAACCACAAGTCAGGAAAACAAACATAAAAAAACCCTCCTAGAAATCTTTCAGGAGATGCTCCCAGCACAGCTGGACAAAAAGCTCTAAACAGAGCCACAAAAATGCTAAAAAGAGCAATATATGCACATTTTCATAAACAAGCTATTAATCTAAAATTTCCCTTGAGAATTAGAATAGAAAAGCTAAATTTCATGTGAGAAATCTGCACCCAAAAATGAAATCATTATAAAATCAAGGATCTAATGCAGCACTGTCTGCATTTACCTCCAGAGGCAAAGAGCACTGAAAAAGTGCTGCTTTGCTTGAAAAGCCAGAAATCCCTCATGAATTTTTGGGCTTCAAAAAGAAGGCTCAATAAACAATTCAAATATGGGTTCATTTCCTCTGTACCAGGAGAAATCAAGTCTTCAAGATGCAGTACTGGCCTAATTTTAATCCTATTTATTTTATCGACAACATGAAAAAATAATGAGCATATTTGCAAGTCCTGAACTCTACAAAACAATATTTTCTGCCATTCCTTGCTTACATGCTATACCTTATATAAATTCATGAAAATGACTGTTTCAGTGAGTCCTGATATTGATCCCCTGTCTCAGAAAATTCCTCAACCTCTGCTCCAAAATGCCAGCCTCCAGAAGCATTACCTTAGCCTAGATCTGCACAGGTTGAAACAGATGTTCAGAGAAAAACAAACAAGCAAAAACCCACCAAAAAAAACCCCCAAAACCACACACACACAAAAAAAAACAACCACAAAAATCAGCCAAATCCCAAGCATTTCGCTGTTAGTCAAACAGAAGTCAAATGTTTAACTGCCTTGGCTTTGATACCACAAGGGAGGGTGAGAGAGATGGGAAGAAATTAAACTTAGACACCCTAAAAAATCAGTCATGGGAGAGGACATAGCAAAAACAACATGAACACACATTTTAAAGCATAAGAGATTAACACCAAGAAAAGGATGCATAATTCTTCTCCAAAATGTACTGAAGAAGCTTTTTAAATGGCGCTTATTCTCATGTCCTTCCCCATTCCCCTCCATGATCCTAACTCCAGAAATGTCATGGAATCTAATTAAGAAAAATAACACACTGCAGAACTTAAAATGCACCAAAAGGATGGGCTCTGATATAACTGTGCATAAAAATTGGAGTTTAGATAAGCTCTAGTCATAATCATGGAATATTTTTTATTTTACTACTGCAAAACTGAAATTTTCTGCACATGTCCAGAACATGCACTATTTCTTGAAAGAAAAATTATGCTGATATGAGCGTGTACATATATATGTGTATGTAAGAAGTCTTCTCACAAGCCTGTGACAATTGAATTCATCCCAGCTATACCATAGCACCCAAGTAATTCTAAACTAGAACTAGTGCTTACAAAAAGCTTTCATCCAAATTCACGTATTCTGCAGAATTCGAAATTTCCATTTCAAAATTAATTATTTCCCTTTCCTACACCTATAAATTTTATGAGTCGTGCTCCTCTGCCTACCTTTATGGAGAGAAAGGCTTTGAGCAAGGGTCCATACAGGGTTATCTGGGAATCTGGGGAGAGTTCCAACTCCACATGGAGCTTATCCGGGGGCAGCCCCGAGGGGTCGAGGGGAAGGCGGGTGGAAGCTGTGGGAGATGAAATCACACTGTCGGTTGCTTTCTGCGATGGCCTTAGCACAGACAACATTGTTTCTTCCATTTCTGACACTTGGGAGCAAAATAAGAGTAGAAAACACATTTTGATTACAAGTTAGGCTTCTGTTGGACAAAATCCAGCAAACAGGAATGTGTATTAAATATAGAACTTTTGGCAGCTAACTTGCATTGTATAATTATATTAGCATGCCTATGCTACAGAACTGGTTTCTCATCTCTAGTAACTATGGGAAGACAAGAAAATATAGAATATTTTAGTCAATGTTAATTATGCAAGAGAAAAACAATCCCTCAAGTTCTGAAAAAAGGATTCAGTGTATTTATCTTGCTTTTGAAGTTACACAAAGACATGTTTTCATTTCAGCAGAGCAGATTTCCCACAACCACACAGCTCCTGCAGGATAAACCAGAGAGAATAAACATGCAAAGTGCAAAGTTGTACTAAAAATCTATTCTGAACTAGTAGCTCTGTAGGCCAAAATTTTGTCTCCAACAACTGAATCACTCTAGTCACAAAACAGTTTGGATATTGAAATCTTATTTCCTACCCCTTCTTTCTAGTTGGAGTTAGGAACAAGAAAGACCCACTGTCTTTTTTAAGTGAGGAAAAGCAATGAGAATGAAGTGAGTGACTAAAAGTGTTTTGGGGATGTGAAGTGTTTGTTGGGGAGTAGAGAACTCTATGAGAAAACCATCAAAAATTGATGCTCCAGCTGGAGGAAGATTTCAGGTGCCAGTTTAACAGAAAGAATTGGCATGTACAGAACTGCAGACACCTGCAGCCAGAAACCTCCAAGGCTTGAACTCACCATTATTGTCTACAGTTTTTACTCAGTGTTTGCATCATGTTATGAGTTATAAATCAGCCAAATGCTGAAGTGAGATGACCACTTTGTATGGAAACTACACCTTTTGTAATGCAACATATTTCTCACAGTTTTATGGACTGACTCAAAATAAAATACAGATGTTGTATTTTACAATACATTCCATCAGCACCATGGAGTTGGAGTGAGGTGGACTGTGCTGAATTATTCACTGAAGAAAGCTGCAGATGAATCACCTGTGTACGTACAAATTTCCAAATGCAGGTTTCAGTAGCTACAATCACAAGTAAATGTTCTCAGAATGTGAAGAACGCACATTTGACACAAGCTGACAGTCTCACAAGAGCACTTAATGAGCATCTGCAAAATCAATCTCACCTTTTCTGCTTCATCCTTTAAAATCTGATTTCTTTTAGATGTGAATTGTTGGAACTCAAACCTTAAAAATGCTATCCAGCATGTCTTCTAACACCTGCTGATTGTGACCCTTTCAAATTAGCCCTCATTATTCTCCTAACATCTCTCCTCCATCAGTTCTGCTTCTAGCATCTCAACCTGAGTTTTACGTAACCCCCTAACTTCCTGCATACCTCCCTCTGCATTTAAATTAACTTACTTTAATCTCTGTGTTTATAAGTTTTTTTTGCAAGCACATACTTAGAGGATATTTGTTATTTAGAAATATTTAGACCATTAAAATAAATTCTTAGATATTAGTGTTAGACTGACCCATCTAACACTCATTTCTGATGGCCATGGTTCACTTTAACAGTGCTAGCTACGATGAAATCTGAGTTTGATATCCATAAAGGGAAGACAATATTCTTACAGATCATATATAATGGATTTAAACATTTAAATCATAAGATGAGATCACAACATCCAAAAGGAAAAAAAGCTTAGGCAAGCTAAGGAACAGGATATGGCCAAAAATATTGTACTTCCTATTTAATATACTGATGTTTAATATGCCAAGTGATATTTTATCTTGTGCAACAACCCATTTAAGAGATCCACTTTGTTAAGGACAAGGAGAAGTGAACTGCAGACTGTATCCTCTTTTTTATACAAGGAACTGGGACACATTCTGAAATGCAGCAGCATGGAATGCTGTCAGGTTTTAAATCAATCCCAGTGCATTCTAATGATCAACACATTCCCTTGAGACATAAAACAGCAGTTCAGTTCCAAGTTCATCTCTGCAGATGGAAGTAGTGTGATCCAAAGTCCCAGCAGCTTCCCAAATGAACCATGCTAACAAGGAAAAGGTAGTGACACTTACAGGATTGTTTTAACTGCTCATCTGCCTTCTGAGGATAAATTGGGTGCCAGGAGTAGTCAATTGTAAACACAACACTCGGGACCGTCCAGCATTCAACCCATCCAGCCCTTTCAAAAGGAAACAGCACACTTTTATCTCAAGTACAATACTGCCATTAAATATCTTTAAAGCAACCTCAGAAGTTCATGAATCACAAAAAAAAAAAAAAAAAAGAAAAAAAGAAGAGTCAACGTAAAAATACAAATACATATATATCTCTATCTCAATAAAACTCACTCTTCTTGAGTAATGTTCCTCCACTTGGGTTTGCCCGTTTTCTGACCACTTTGACATTCCGCAGAAATACAAGACTCAGGACTTATTTTATTAGGCTGACAATCTTTTACCAGCATAAAAAGGGAATATTTACTAGGATGGCAATCTGGTAGATACAAATGAAGATCAACATCTTCTCCCTAAAATCAAACATCAGCAACGTAAGTTAATTTACATTCCCTTCATGCATAATGCTCACACTATTTCCATGTTCGTATGTGCCATCATCTTCATTTTACAGGCAAAGTTAGACAAGAAATCTCTGTTTCCCACCAAGTTTTACTACAATCCCAAGAGCTGGATATATATATACAGTTCTGAAAATACAGCTCTGAATGCTTACAAGTCCAATAACTTGCACATAACCAGAGCAATCTATAAAACACTGGACAGCTTTTAGTGGTCCCTTTTCTTCTGTTGTTCAAACCATACTGCAGAAATTAAATAACTAAACCAAATTTACTCCACATCTCAACTAAACCACACTTTAAAAAGAACAAAACCTATAAAACATGATTTTCTTTGCTATCAAATTATACCAAATTAGCAACATCAGCATCAACTACTTTTTTATTTTTAGCAGCAGTAGACAGCTTCTATTTTAAGGAAGACAAGTACAGTAATTCAAAGGATTATCTGCATCTGTTAAAAACACTATGTGATCATTATTTATTCTATAGAACCTCTTAAAAATCTTGAAAATGGCTTTCCAAAATGGTTTGGGGGTAGCCAGTACAGTATTGCATTCCATCTTGAAACATACATTAGATTTTCACATTTCCTAAATAAAGGGGAACAGAATTCCAAGTGATAAAACACATACACAGACACACAATTTAAGTATATATAATAAACATACACACTACATGTGTATCTGCATGTATGTGTGAAGCATAGGCATGTATATATTTTTAAGAAATATTTCAATTTTTGTGGATATATAAATTAAACAGCCTGTGATCAAACACTTCACACAAGCAAAGTGAATCTATTTACCTCAGGGTTACTTAAAGAAAAATTCTATGAACTGGAAGTGAAAAAGAGTGTTTTTCTTTCAGGAAAGAGTTAATTCAAAATTTCCTGATTCCTGAAGGTAAGGAAGCTGTCTCACATTTACATGACAAAAGAACTTACCCTTAAGGAGAATCTTGTATTGCATGTGGTTGGAACAAAGTCAGTGAAAGGCAGAGAAAAAACAATGTTCAGGGTTTCTCCACAAGCTGCTAGATAAACTGGGAGGGAAAAGGAAACACAAACAAACAAATTTGTCAAAATCACTCCCTATTTTGTTCTTAGATGAAATATCAAACATACAGGTAGAAATAATTAAAAGATATTAAAGAACCCATGACACAGAAAATTGCCATTTAACTACAGTGCACTCAGAGTAATAAATTACTGTAATCAATTATTCTGAAAGTATTTACTACCCACAGCTTGTTCTTTCTAGAAAGACACTGTACTTAGCACAAGGAAATTGCAGGCAAACAATAAAATTAACTATAATATCTTGGTGCTTTTCTTTACACACCAGGTTTTGGGTGTAATTCTAGTACTTTCTCTCTATATACATATACATATACATATACATATACATATACATATACATATACATATACATATACATACACACACTCTATTTTGTGGATGATTTTTTTTGTACGTGCCACTTCTTCCAGATAAAAAAATTGATCTCACCATTCTCCTGTTGTTTGGTGGAACAGTCAATCCAGTTGTGTTGATTTGCTGCCCAAATCATTTCGAACTGATGGAACATGACTTTAAAGTTCCACATATATGGAACAAATGAAAAAATATCAGGTGCGCTGTCACTGGACCAGTCTTGGATCAAATCTAGACCCACACCAAGTAAGAAAAGGTGAGTTAGTAGCAATCAGGTGAGTGATTTCTTAGGATTTCTGTGTTGGAGAAGTTCATGTTTGCTCTGAGCACAGCAGCAGGTTACACTGGGTACTGTGGCACTATCCAGACAATGGCTCTGGCCTCACTCAGTGGATAACTTTATTAGCATGGCACTATGCCTGCACTAATTAAAGCTTCCTCCCAGCAGGGCTAATTAGCCCAGGCAGCACCGCAGTGACGGGGCTGTATTCTTTCCATTACTGCAGCTGGAACTTCCAGCAACAGTTGGGTAGTGCTGTACCACCTTGTATTGCCTTCTTCCTCACAGCCAGAATCCTATGGAGCAAATTACTTTTCCTCATCATCTGTCAGCCACAGGGACACAATCCAAAGCCCAAGCAATTGAAAATGAGCCAAGCAAAGAGAGATATCAAGAGAAAACAACATCATGGGTGACAAATATTAAGCAAATCAGTAGCTGTGATATGAGTTTTAATAAGAAATAAATGTAAGATCACTTAACTGCAAATCATTAGCTGTGATATGAGTTTTAATAAGAAATAAATGTAAGATCACTTAACTGCAAATCAAATTTATTTAGATATTAGAAAATTTAATTATTTGTATCTCTACTCAAATGTAAGAATATCACGTACTTGGACATTTCATAGGCATCAGGAACTTTGTCCTCAGAAACAATTTGTTGCCCTAAACATGTGAAATCAGAGACCCTGACCTTGCACGAATCAGCAAAATTTGAAAAGAAATCCCAAAGAAAGACTATTTAATTTGACATGTAACTTATTTAGTAAAGAGGTTACCTGTAAAGAAGCTCTTTTGGGCAAAGATGAAATGATAGGTTGCTTTATAAACCTCCAGCTCGCACTGCCATGTCTGTGGCATGTTCCATATCCGGGGATAGCTGGCATTAATATGGAACTGTGGACAAGAAATTAAAGCATCAGGAATACCTGAAAAGATGACAATGCCTGACCCTGTCTCTCAGCAGTTTTCACATATGTACCCTGCTGAATAATTAAAACTGTTTTCCTGCTGGGATGAACAGAAGGTCCTTCCAGTTCCTTAATAATTTAATCTCTCTCTCTCCTTCTGTGTTTGAAGGTCAAGTGTTAGTGTATTCATTTATTTGGAAAGGTATACTATGAGTTTCTGATACATCTGTTGCTGTAGATGTACCAAGCAATTTAAAAAGCAAAGTTTTCATGAAAAGAAAATCTCCCAGAATACAGTATTTTTCAACCATTGATATATTGCTCAAATTCAAACATTAAAAACACCACTCTAATAAGGTCATTTAAAAAGCAGTAAGAAAGGTAACCTACAGAATTACAGTACTGCAGAAGTGAAATATTAGGCAAACAAAAGAATAATGAAGTATAAAATCTGTCTCAAGTAGTTCAAGCACACTTGAGTGCTTTTAAGTACTTGTGCACACATATCCTTTAGCAGAGTTAGTGAGTGTAATCATTTATTAAGGCAAAGCCTGTATGAACTCATGGCTACATAGTAAATGAGGCAACATTTCTAAATACATAATTTATACACCAAGTCAGTGTTTTTTAAGTCACTAAAGGTTACACACATGCACAATTATGTGTGTATATATAAATTCCTTATATATAAAGGTCCTGCAAAACGCATTAAAAAGGCATTTTCCTGCATTAAGAAACTAAAGACTGCTCCACAGAAAAATAAATATGTTCTTTATTAAAAATCCTCTAGACACTGAAGCTTTGTGCTTACTAATGTATACTTACAGCCAGCATTTCTGCTTCCAAGAGAGTCCTGTACTGCATACTGCTGGTGGCATCCACGTGGAGGAGCTGCCCTTTAATTGTGGGCGAATAGCCTGGCAAACAGAAGTTATCAAATGATCATTCAGACACAAGAGTTACATCAATATTTAAACAATTTTCACCAGTGATTTCAGCAGTCCACTACCAGGAAGTATCCTGATGGATATTTGCCTTAATATCTTGCAGTGAAATGTACAAAAAAGTATTTTTGTTCCTTTACATAGGAATATACATCTCAAAATTACAAAGAAAAAACACTAGTAGACATTGACACACAAAGGAATTAAGATTACTGTTCAGGAAAAACATTAGGGAAACAAATTAGGCTTAGCCTTAACTCACCATTTTCACCCACAGTCATAGGAATATTTATTTCCAAATAGGATCCTGCACCAACGTTTACATGTACAGCATTCGTTTCCTGCATTGCAAGAAAGGAAGACAGTCCAAACACGATTTCTAGGTTTATTTATGCCTCTGGCTGTCATTACCCACACCTGGAGTAAAGCACCTGATGATTAAAGTCTTTCTTGCCTTCGGAAAAATCACTCATGAACTATCAATATACACTGATACCAAATAACACCATTTTTAGGCTTAAAAAATGCTGACTGAAGTCCAGTTAGAGAATCAGCATAAGATACTCTGATCCAAGGCCTGAGAGGGTAGATTAATATACATTTCTAACACTACATTTCTAACCCTTTCAGTCCCCAAAAAAGAACAAAACAGGTGTACTATTAAGTGATGCTGTATCCCATTTAGAAGAGTAGCAACAAGGGGAAGAAAAATCCAAATTCCTACACATACAAGTTTTGTTCCCCCCAATATAATCTCTTCATTCAGTATCAGAAGAAATTGTTTTTCCATCATGGTGAGCTTTATCAGAATTTAAGACTTCAAAGGACATGTCCAGATCATGAAGCCCAAAGACTGTAGGGGCTAGAATGGCTTAAAATATACCTTTAAAGCAAAAAAAAAAAAATTTAAAATAATGCCTCTCAGAATACATTTCTTTTTGAAAGGTTTGCTCATAATTATAAAAGACTAAGACAAAAACCACCCAGCTTTTAAAACTATATTTCTGTAATAAACACTTGAGACAAGTAAAACTACACACAACCAAAAAGCACAGTGCAACCACAGTAGACAAAGTTAATCTCTTGATAAGGTTTCATTATTTACCCTATTCTTGGTAAAAAGCAAATCAATGGTGGCATCTGCAATGATATTCATCCTCAGTTCAAAGGCAAGGATCTGTCTTGGTTTCCCAGGCTGAGCAATTTCTGAGACTTTCATAACTTGGTAGTCTGGTGGGAAGAAGAACTTCCACAAGCAATCCCTAGTGGGAAAGAAGAAGGGAAAAAAAAAAAAAGAAATGTTTTTTGTTCACAGAAGAAGTATATATGTATTTTTGTCCATCTATTTGGTTCATTTAACTATTTCCTCTTAGCTGAGTCTTTAGACAACCAGTGGATGTGATACGGAAGAATGTTTGTTGAAAATCTCCATCATGGGAGCCTTCCAACTCATTATTGAAATCTCCAAAAGTGTCAATGGCAAGAAGTTACTTTTGGACAAAGTTACTTGGACACAGTCTTAATTCAGAAGGCAAACAAGGCATATTTTTCTTCTTATTTCTAATCCTTGGTTTACAAAATCTGCTACAAAAGCATAGTAGGAAGTCATCTATTCATTCTTCAGTTTGTGCATAAATAATTGATGTCATGCCCGAAAATAAAGAAAATACAAAACCTTAGGACCTCAGAATGGAAACCACATTTCTACAGATTTATAGGTGAACATGCCATGAAATACACATAGGTCTCAAGGGGGTGGAAGTCCTTTCCTGCACCCAGTACCTGACTGCTGTAGAAGTTTCCAAAATCCCATGATCTATCCATAGCAAGATGTAAAAGTGTTCCTAGAATGTATCTAGGAACTCTACACACCCTGCACTAAACTGCTTTCTACTGAGCCAGTTAAGATTACCAAAAGCATTCCATTACAGGGCAAGCTTTCTTTGGAGTATTGAAAGTATCATTAATGATTCACTGACCTCATGTTTCTAGCAAAGGGTTCTAGAAAGTGACATTTTCTCTTAAATGCACTATCATATCTAATGACTACTCTTTGGGCTGCCTCCCTCACACTCCTGAGAGACAGTAAATCATAACAGTTTCACAGGAGAATCAGTGAAAGCCAAGTACCAACCTGTAATTAATACGGGGAAAGAGGGAAAGCACTGATTATGTCACTTCTACTTAATAGTCCTTTACTCTCTAAACAATCCTATTGTCCTCACCAGAAGTACTCATGTGCAAAACATCCAGGGCCAAGTGAAGAACAGTAGAACTCTGGCCTAATATTTTGTATTAAAATAACTAGATAATAAATACTTTGGAGATAACATCAAGCAGTTGATTATGCTAAGCAGGGATAAATTATTCCTCCCTCATTATTTTCATAGTCAGATTTGTGCTTCCCTAAAATTTCCTCATCAACATGCAGTTTATTCCCATATTAGCTAACAGGACTTTGATAAATCTAAAGATCACCAATTAACAAGTTAAACCTTTTAGTTGAAAAATGGTAAAAATACTTTGCTTACAAAAGGGAACATAATCTATTAATTTAATAATGAGAGTGATCCTAATTTTGGAAGGCCAACAAGACAAACACCAATGAATTTACTGATCTTAAACCATTGTGGCAGGACTCTTCTTTCAGACTTAGTCTACCCTAACCCACACAAATTAAGCCTGAGCAATCACACAATGGAAACTTTAGAAAGTTCACAGTAATAGTGGACATTAAAGATGAAAGCTGTACATCATGGTCATACCTCTGCCTATCAGCCCAAGGCCCATAGTTGAAGTCTGTCCCTTTTCCACACACAATGTCCAAACCCCAGCATGGTGGCAGATCCTGTAGTTTGCTGTCTTCGTTGCTGGCTTCTCCATCATTACTTTCCTCTGTCTCCTCTGGTACAAGACCTGTATGACATAAAATAAAAAACAGATTATTAAAGGAAGCTGCTTCAAGCTAGCATGAAAAATGTTTGCTTAAGCACAAGACAATTAAAGTGTCCTGATGTCAGTTTTATTTGAGAGCACTACAGTACATAAATACCAAGACACAATTCAATGCAGACTTCCAGTGGAAGGCCAAGAAATATGACCAAAGGTGATCCAAAATGGCACCTATCCTCCATCAGTATACACCATCATCAAATGTGTTATCTTTGTTCAGGATTCAGGCAATACTTCAAGGGCAATAAGAGCAAAAGCATATTTGTGATACTTCTATTAGCTCCAAAATATTGCACTAACTCTCTTAGCATCAAGATTTTTCACCATTAAAAAAAATAAATTATCTTTGTATTTAACAGAATGTACCTGGTTCATCCATATAGTAATAGATATCAACATCATTGGACTGCATTACGACAAAGCCTTCACCCATCAGCCTCGGTGGTCTGCAAAGAAAGAGTGCAAAGATAAAGAGTAAAAATCCACATGCTGAGGTTGATCTTCATGAATTCAAGTAATTTTAAATGCAACATACTAAGCATAATGGATTTGCATAATGATTTGAGAAAAAAAACGAACCCTTGATCATAATGTTGTTATTATTATTATAATTATTACATCAAATAACTTAAAAGTTCAGTTAACTCAAGCATGAAGATACCAGGTTCCTCTCCACAAAGGTATTTCTCAGATATTCTAAACCAGAAGTAACTACTGAAGTTTTACTTTCAGAATTTCTTTCAGTCAAGAGTTCCTTTCTCCTTGTCCTATATTGTTCTTTCACCTGCTAATTGTTTTCCTACTAAAATAGCCCTCTACACCAAAGGGACAAGACATGCAGTAATTAGACCATTAGTTAATAAAAAAAGGAAAAAAAAGCTGTTCTGCCTCAATAACACTTCCCTCAATATAAAGGGCTCTAAGTGATAAAACTAAGAGGGGAAACATTTCTCCTAACACTATTATATTGGTATATTATAATCCCTTTCTCATGTTAATTTACATATTAATAGCTTCTAAAGTAGTAATATTATAATATGAAAATTCTGGTTTTACTGCAAAAGACACTATTGCAGCTTTTCAGCCACTTTCATAAACTGTCATTTCTCAACAAAAAAGAGACAATTCCTGTGACAGAAACACAGTCTAAGAGGGTGACCTTTTAGAAGCACATTGCCCATTTTACCACAGCTCATTTTTAAAGGCAGGAAACCTTGGAAAACATGGAAGACAGCAGAGCAGAGACCATGTAGTGCCAGAAACTCTTCAAAAGCAGTAGAGCAGGAACCTTGAAACTAAGTTTACTTTGAGAGTAATGACAGCAGTGAAAGATCAAATATTTTAACACAAACTAGATAATGGCAATGAATGATAATGAGATTATTATCATTATTTTAAAGTATTCCCTAATATCTATCCTGAACTATCACCTTGAGCCTGCTGCCTCCAAACTTGTTCTGCTTTGACCTGCTTTTCCAAGCACAATTTTTTTTTCTTTCCCTGGACTTCAGAGGACTTATTTGCAAAGAGTGATGGAAGTGTTGAGATCGGTGTTTGTAATACAAAATTAAAGTTTTCAAGATGAAATTTTGATCTTGGCATTGATTAGTCAGTCTCTTACAAATTTCATCAAGTCACTTAGCTGTTTTTTTATATATTCACTGCCTGCAGGAATTTCTGGAAGTCAAAACTCCCAGCTTAAATTTTAAGCCAAAGCAGTATAAAGGAGGCAGGCTCTAAAGAGTCAAACATTCTCCATTTCCAGTGAACTGGGCAATTTTTTGAATTTACCCAGTAAATTAGAGCACATTTTGTGCACAGATGCCATCCTTCAGCCATCAGGAGCTGCAGGGATGGTAAGAGCATAAAAAGAAAATACTTAGAGGAAGCAGGAGGAAAAGCTAATAGTTTGAGTATCTTAATCCTATTTTGTTTTAATCTTGTTTGTTTTCAATATTAGTTGCAGGAATTTCCTTTGTCGTCATGTTGGAGGAGTAAGATTCGGTACACAGCCACAGAATGTTCTTTGAAAAACATAAAGGCATATTATAAACAGGAGTATTTGGCTGATAAAAAGCCAATTAAGGTACAAATGATGTACAGTTTATTTTATTACTTCATGCAAGCACTCGGGCTTGTATTTGACTTACTTCAGTTTGTTCAAGCTGGCTAACCCTGCTTATGCAAAATACACAGAGGTAAAAGGATCAGCAATCTGTCCTCAAAAGATAACATGGTTTCCCCTCTACCAAGTATTACACAGCTTTTGACCAATTTGGGGGTTTTTTTAGTATTTCCCAAACCATGAATCAGCTTTACAGATGTCAACACCTTAAACTTCGCATTTCAGCTAGAAATTTAGTGCTGGCAAAGCCTAGGTACAGCTCTAGTCCCTGAGAGAAGGAAAACAGACCTTGGACACAGGATGCCTCATCCCTAGAAACATTCAAGGCCAGGCTGGATGGGGCTCTGAGCAACCTGCTCTGCTTGAAGATGTCCCTGCTCATTGAAGAGGGGTTGAACTCGATGGCCTTCAAAGAACCTTTCCAACCCAAACTAGTCTATGTTTAATCATAGAGCAAAATACACACACAAAAACACAAATCTAGAATGACACAGAAAATCAGTGCTTTTCTCCATAGATGAAATTGTTTCAAAGATCCGAAATTTAAAACTTACAGAGTGGTAGAAATGCCAACTGTCTAAACCCACTGAGTAAAATAAAGACATGGAAGAACAACCAATATTCTCTTCTTTGTGTTCTTGAAAGAAATCATAAAATAAAATGGATACAAAAATACCCCAAACTTACTCATCATTTTGAAGACCAACATATCTTGGACTTGGAACCAGCATGACTCGAACATTTTCCAATTTTCCCTTCACGATGTGCATGAACTGATCAAGGTGGCTTGAAGGTGGTTTTGTGGTGTATGTCAAAAAGGCATCATCAAAGTTAATGCAAAGTGTTTGTGGCTGATAATGATTCCCAAATGCCAAGCGACCCTAAATCAAAAAGCAAACCCAATTACTCACTACACACTGATCTCTTATATTTAAGTATCTATTTACCTATAAAAATGCAGTTGAACCAGCCATGTGCAAATAAAGAGTGTGGACAAAAGTCCTGGCCATATTCCGTGCATATCTAAAAGTACTGCCTTATACACGAAACTCTCCATTTTTTTCTCCCATCACCTCAAAACCAGTTTTCCTGGGGTTTTTTTGTTGTTGTCCATTCAGGTTTTTTGAGGGGTGGTGCGGTTTTGGGATGTAACATCAACTTTTAAAGAATGTCTCCAAATATCCATATTAAAACATGCAGGAAAGGAAAAAAAAATTAAGAAAACAACCCCAAACACCTGCCAAAAACCCAGCACACCCCATACTGTACAACCCACAATTTAATTACTTGGTGATATTCTGGAAATTATTACAGGTCTAAGACATGAGTATTTCCCAAAAGTCAGAACATAACTGTATTTCCAAGAGCACCAGTAGGATTTGTGACTTTGTCAGGGGTGTGCTGATGGTGTAATTTTAACTTTCTGAAAGCATGAAGGCAAACAAAAACCTCAAATAGAAAGCGTAAGAAAAATGAATGGCAAGTGTCATTTTTATGCAAGTACTGGTAAGTATTTCCCTCATCAGGGTTTTTTTACTCACCGTGCTCACATTGACTTTAATGACCGGAATAAGTGATCTCCATGAAGAAGAAGGGTCTTGAGATTCTGTTTTTACTTTAACACTAAAAAAAAAAAGGGGGGTTATTATTTTGTCTTTTCTGCACTTTTCTGCACAAGAACCAACCAAATGTTTCTTCTAGGGGCCTTCAGGGCACAGATCCTGGGGAAAACTCCTTCCCCAGGGGGGTGCCTCCTGCAAAGGACCTGCTAGCAGACTACTTGCCAGGCTTCCCAAGCCTGGGAGAACAGCAGAAAGCACGTGGAGCTACATCTTGGTGCTGACACGGGTAGGAAACAAGCACGCCTTGTTTAACTCAGAGCAATAGCTAAATAAATCTTCCTCAGGGGATCTTGGCCTGTTCTAAATACTCCTTTTGAGGCATGGGATTTTTCATTTCCCAAGACACATCCTCCTCAAAGACAGAAATCCTTCCTGTGCCTGTCAATAAAGGCTTGAGATAAAAACCCAAAGAGACTGGCTGGGAGGCACAGCCCTTACTCAAACTCAGGACTGCCACAGCATCCTGCAGCTGCCCACTCTGTAATTTAGTAACTGGCCAGCAGCAGTGGAAGGACTCAAGACTCATTAGATCTCCTCTGCTCCTGACAGTAAATCAGTCTGGTGTGGTTCTGCCCAAAGAGAGGCTGATTATTGAACATCTGACTGCACTGCACATAAGCCATGTAAAACTCCTTACATACCCACACCATGTTTTCTGGGGTACCCCAAAAAGAGGAATTAACAGAAGACAGTTTGTGTAGCTGTACACAAGACCATACAGATCCTCACATTTTGCCTATTCAATGTCTTGAGCAGCTGTTACTTCTACTGAGCAAAACCATTACTATTCTGCCAGCATAATCCTCTTCAACACATGCTTCCTCTCCACACTGCATTTCAAATAGATTGTTCAGCCTGTCTCTGATCATTAAATAAGAGTGCTTGGTTTGTTTGGCTGTGTTTTTTAATTATTATTGGTAGGATGTCTGAGGAAAGGGAAAAGATTCAGACTGTCAGGCTTGTCAGTGCAATTTCTCTCAGCTGTGCTTCCCTCGTTTGGCCTCCAGAGCACACGTTACCAAAACATTACCCAATTAGTTCAGCACTTTGCAGGACAAAGCATCGACAAAACAGCAAAATGAGTAATTATTTACCTTTCAAGATTGGTGTGTGTTCTCTGCCTCCCATTCACTTGTGCTCTCTCATCATCTTTCTTTGCTGGAATTATTGTGGGATCCAAGCCAAACAGTTCTTGAAGTTGTCCATAAAGCTCAGAGCGGTTGTACACATGAAATTCAAAGTCATTCACCATAATATACAGTCGAGTTTCTGCCTTTGGATCTAACCAAACAGTAGGAAAAGAACTTCTAATTCTGTTTCAACATTCCCTTGGAATATTTACAGTTTCTAAAATATGCACATTTTGCAAAACCAATCCACACGGTACTGAACAGCTGCTGAAGTACATATTAAAAAGCAGTAAAAAACTCCACAAAATAATTACAGCATTCTAAGCAAATCAGTAAAACTTGGCAAATAAGACAGCTGCATACAAAATATTAAATCTGAAAGGCATTTCACCCTTAGGTCACAGTCCAAAAATAAATCCAGACAGAAACTGCACAAAATGGTAAATGAAGTTTTTCACTCTCGTGTATGAAAACAAACAAACAAATATCCCTCTTGATGCACAGAACAGAAGCCTTGGTGAAAATTTCTGCTTTTTAGCACAGATATCACTGAGATCAATTCAATCTCAAAACCCAAATGGTTTTCTAGCCAAGCTCTCTGGTACAGCATGCCTGAAGTGGGAAAAAGCTTTCTTTTACAGAGAAACAGAAAACATTAATGCTATCTAACATATGCTAACTAACAGGAACTAACAGGATCATACTCATTTTGCACAATCAGCCAACATTTACACAAATTTAAAATTTCAACTGTGATATCAGCTTGACTCTCTGATCCTTAAAACCTATTTTAACATCTGCTGATCATAAAGAGAGCTGATTGTGACATACTTTGACATACTTTTGCCTCAGAAAGTGTGACCTAATTATGCAGTTAATGTGAGGGAAAAGCTCAAACCACTTCCCCCTAATTACCCAGTTGAAAGAGTGCCCATTACACATTGACTCAAGAGACCTGAGCTGCTCTAAAAACCTCATCTGGTCTTTCTAAATCAAACAGACTTCAGGCAGCTGAAGAATCAATGGTTATTACAGCAGTTCCCAATCTGTAACTCAGTGGTACAAACTGAAGGCAGCATTTCCCAAAGACACAAGAAATTAAAAACTCAGAGCAAACACTTGTGGTCAGGGTCAAAAGAAGAAATGCAGATGCCCAAGAGCCAAGGCTTAGAGATGCCTGCTTGATTAAATGCACCCAATTTGATAGAAAACTCATCTGTCCCTCAAAATCACACATCTCTGCAACACTGTCCCAACAACAGCAAAGCACTTTTCCCCCATCACACCTAAAGTACCAGAAACTTCCATATAATTATAAAAATATATACATATAGAAAGAAAGTTTCCAGAACACATTGACATCACAGTTTTCTTGAACAGAAGACAGAGAAAAGTTAATGAGCCAGCTTCAGTTCCTTCCTGTTTTCATAAAAGCACCGTCAAATCCATTTGTTGCCAATGCTAACTTGCATCAATAAGACACAGGCAAAGAATGACATGGACAAAGATCAGGATACACAATTGCTCACCCGGGAGATCTCGGTATCATCAAGAACACAAATAAATGTAATTTTTCAAATCTTGGAGGCAAGCATTAGACTTCATTAACCAAATGAAATCATATGTACTAATTCATTTCTTTAAAGGGGATTTAAAGAGACATCTCTTTCCTAACAAAAATGAGGTTTGGCCTCCACGCATCAATTTGGTTGCCGAAAACACTTTTCGAAAAGAAAAAAAAAGAGGGTAAGGAAAAAGAGACAAGCAAATCTGAATGTTATAATATTGAATGATTCAAAGAAGCATTTATGTAGATTATGTACAAGTAACTACCAGATTGTTTCACAATGTGAAAATTGATAACGTGCTGTGGCACCTAAGCCAAGTCATTGGGGTGTGCCCTATTCACAACATGATCCTCCAGCTTTTGCTCCTAGACCACTATCGTTTCTCAAGTATGTACAAAACCTCAAGCCCCAGTATGATTTAACACTTAAAGAGCATTTGAGTCACGTTACTTTGTTTTCAGACATGTACACCTCTAATTTCTGTGGTTACTTGGATTATCTAGTGGACATTATTATGTCCACTAATCATGTGGCCTTAAATGCCAGGAGGAAACCTTAAAGCCTTGCAATACTGCCAAGCAAAAACTGCCACCATAGAGGACAGACAACCATCTTCACTGCATTAAATTCAATTTATTTTTTCATTCTCTGAGCCACTAGAGAAATATGTTTTAACTAGCAAACGAAGACAATCCTATGAAAACCTGCCGGACAACAACCTGTGGTGGGAAAATCTAATTAACTCTAAGACTAGGTTCTACTTTTTGAATTATTTTTTTATGGCATAAAGAATTTTAATTGTGCCCTACTACCTCAGAGTGTGAGCACTGCCTCAGTAAATAGAAATGAGCAGCTCTTCCAAACTCCTATCACTGCTCAGAGTGGTGTCACATTCACCTGACTGATTTTGCATGCAGTACTGCTGCCACTGCTGAGTTGGTACTGACACAGCAACTGCTCCACGAGCTTGCTGACAAGTCTAAGAGGCTTCACACCAACAGAAGCCACTTCCAAAGGCAAGGTGGGAAAAAAAAGCCATCCAAAGTTCAATGACCCTCTCAGCTAGCATATCTCAACTGTAGATAGCTGACATTTCTGGACCTCCTTGAATAAGCAATGGAGCTGTGATGGCTCCAAAAGTCAAGAGGGGCAGGACCCAAGTCCCATCCAACAAGATTCTAATCCTATAAATGATTAAGCACACAGCCCTAGGCTACTTATGCTTTCTCACTGTGTTTTCTGCAGATACAATTAATCTCTTGCATCTGTGTTAAGCATCCATCTTCAGCCAGAGATAAGGAAGAAAAATAAATGAATTTTTCACACTTCCCCACTTCTGTAACCACAGATGTCATCAAGACACAGGCTTGTCAAATACTAGAGAACATCCCTTACCGTAACACTTTAGCTAAAATACTGAAAGCACAACACTCACTGAAACTCAGAAACTAAAATCACTTCCAGAACATAAAACATCTCTATTCATCATAGTTATCAACTTCAATACAGAGACAATTATGCTTGGACTCCAGCTAATGAGGGCTACTATTAAGATTAATGGTTTGTGTCAAGAAGGGTTCATGTCCCCGATAATGAATCCTGTATTTATTTCATCTACTCTGCAACCAGTGAACAAATCCATACCTTCTGAGGATCCAATGTACTTCAGGTACGCATTAACAAAGCAATTACACACCTGTGATTGTGCAAAGGAAGCGTTTCTGTAGGCTACCTGTAAATTTAAACTTTGAAACCTTTTTGGGAAACCTACCGTGCTGCTTCTGCTTAGGGTTGTACATCTTCCACCAGCGAAAAATGATAAATCCATCTTGAATTCTACATCAAATAAATTGGAATAAAACAAGTTGAGAGAGAGACAATCCCACATCCTACATGCAGTTTGTGCAGAGATCTGCAGCTGCAGTATTTTCCAAGCAACATGAAAGCACAAAGCATCACAGCACACAGTGTATTGTACACACAGTGTACAATTCCTGCTTTAGCTGAAACTTCATCCATTGCCTCCTCAAGGCTTTCCAAATTTGACAGCAAGAATCAAAGTTACAAACTATTTGCTGGCGTGCAGTTTACAAAACAAATTATTCTGAATCCCAGGAAATAAGTGCCAACTACTTGGCCAACAGGAATCTTCCAGACTTAAGAGCAGGAACATGAGGGAGTCAAAGACATAAATGAAAAAACAGTTCTCCTTCACACTCCAAAGTGGTTTATTTGACAGATATTAAGGACAACTACAATCTTATCCAGCACTCACTTCCAAATGATAACACTAAAGCAGCAAATGAGCTCACAAGCATGTAGGAGTGTTAAATACCAGCACCAAAAGAGAGAGTCTAACACTTATAAATATACTGCTCATTTGGAAGGCTGCATTTTGATTTGTGCTATTTAGACCTGTATTTAAAAACCTGATTTAGAAGGGGGGACTCCCTTGGAAATCTGTACCTGATGGACATGTCCTCTGTGATGAAATAGATTTCACGCACCATGACTTTCCCAGAGAGAACAGAGAATGAAAAGGAACCTAATTACAAAAAAAAAAAAAAGTGCTTATTAGCCTAAAGTTGTTGATTTTGTGAACAGAGAGAATACAGCATTAAGTTACCTGAAATGGGTTAACTGGGTATCTTGAGCTTCCCTTTTTGAAGGGAAGTCAGAGATTCAGAACACAGAAGACAAAGCACACAACTAAAGGATGCTGAGTTTGGCACCACCCAACAATACAACCAAGCCCCTGAGGCACGAGTCACTCAGAAACATCGAGGTGCCTTGCAAAGCTGGTGAAAAGAGTTAGAAAAGCTGTTTTGAACATTTAGAGTTTCAAGCCATTGTGTGCAACACTGTAATCAGAGAAATAAAGATTCCTGATGGACTATTTTAAAAAAATTTAAATGGCTATAAGGATTTCAGTCCAATTATTATGGCAAATTATGTTTACAGCAGGAAGGTTTAATACGCTTGAAAAGACCAGCAGGTAATGCAGTAGTCCAGATTTTTCCTAAGGCTTTTCACCTCACCCACAGAAAGATAAGTGCACCATAATTTAAAAAAACCCATAAAGATCAGCATTAAACAACTGAAACCAAGATGTAAATCATGGGATTTAATTACTGTTATGTTCTACTTACTGATGAGCTTTATAAAGAATACCACATATTTGGCCAGCCATTTCAGCTGTCCTTACTTAATGGCAATTTCACAGAGAACTTTTAATAAAAGTCTATAGATCAAGTGTAGCAGCCAGTAAATATTTCATCTATTTTGCTCTTCAAAAAAGCTGGATTTGAAAATGGTTTGGAATACAGTTCTTAGGTTCTTGAGGGCATAAGCAAATGAATTGCAAGGGTGTCTCTGGCAGACCAAGTGTGAGTGGGATTTTTTGGTTTTAAGTTTTCACTATATTTATGATGAATAGTTGCAAAAAAAGTCCAGAACTACAGTCATTGCTGTTCTTTGAAGCAGACAGAGGAAGGCAGAGGAGTAAGTGAAAGAAAATTAAAAGTGTGATCAGTGAGGTTGTGGGCTACAGCCCTCTGTGACTCAGCACCAGATATTTTTGTAAGTGGGTGAGTACCCAAGTGATTTGTACTGACCTGTTTAATTCAAAAATGTTTAAAATATTTTAATAAAAAGTTAATGGATTTTGATGCAAAATGTTCTAGCCAGTATCAATTCTACATATTACAGTCCCAGTATGGATCAACTTGTGATTAGTTGTTCTGACAGCTTATTTAGAAAGCAAGGACAGTGTTGGAACAGGGACTCAAGGCTTGAGTCTCTTACTTTGAGTCCACTCCATACTAAATGTTTTCAAATCACTCTAACAAAGGAACACTGAGTTTACTTCAAGTTTTTAGCAAACTGAAGTATAATAAAAAGCAGCAGACAAAGAGTGGCATTACATTAATCATAACTTACCAATATGGATGTAGCCATGCTTATATAATCTGTTAAGAACCAGCGTTAAAATGAGTCCAATGTTCCGGGAATTATAGTAAGTTAGGTAGATAATCCATCCGCAGGACAATATTGTTGCTGTTGAAAGATTACAATGAATTAAAGCATTTTTTAAAGTACAATGACCCAGATAAAAACCTTACCTATTAGGACTACAAGGCATAACAGTATTCTTCCTGCTCTCCAAAAAATTTGAAACTGATGGGACACTTTAATGGGTGTTTTCAGAGAAATGGTGTGAGAAGGGTGTGAAGAGATGGGGGGGGGGGGAAGGGGAAATGGGAAATCCAGAAAAATATAGACTCTTCATTGCTCTTCCTTTTCCCAATATAAAAAAACCTGTCCTCCCAAAGGACCTGCAGAAGGCACCACATTATTTCATTACATCACTTACCATCTAAGAAGTTCAATTTTATAGATTGAATTGTAACGTGCACCGTCCCACGTGGACATTTATTTCAGAACACCACAATAAACCCCCCCACCACCAAAGTCATACTACATCCCTTCCCTACTCTTCTGCAAATTGTGAACTGTAACTTAAATTTCTAGTCTTTCATATATTATCACAGGAAACATTATCATATATGGAACCAATTCCTATGATGCTGCATCCTGAGAGAAATGTACCAGTCCTTGGGTTAGCAGAAATCTCTCGACAGTTCAAGCAAGGAATTTGATAGAAAAAAAAGGAAATAGCAATCCAATGAGAAACATATTTAAAAAAAAAAAAAAAAAATAGGTCTGCTAATCCCCAAAGTAATTTTTACTTTAGTTGATTAAGAGCTAGTAACCTATTTCTAACTACAAGGGTTCTCAAAGCTTCCAGAAGGACAAACCCAAAAGGAATGGCACTGCCAAGGAATGGACTAGTTCTAATTCACTTTACTGATAATTACCATTCTGTTTCACCCAAAGCAGAGTAGAGAAAAACCCTGAACTTTATAACAGAAGTTTCTCATTTATGTTAAAAATCACAGACTTATTGTACTTTAGTGGAAAAATCTGAAGTGCAGAAAGGCATAGGGACATGGCACCTTCACTTCAAAGAGAGTTCAGATGATAAATAATAAAAAAAAAATTACAAAATATTTACAAAAAGAATCTCTTCTTTTAGTGTTCCTTTTTTATTTTTTAGTGGGATGCTCCACTGCTTCATAACAATACTTTGTTATGTACTTTGAAAGAGAAAGTGAAAAAGACTCCCAGGACTTTGTCGTTTCCTTACTGGAAAATGGATCCAGTGTGACCAAAATTCAAGCAGCTCATACCCTCGGGCAATAAGCTGCTTGACATGTTAAACAAACCAAATCTGTGTGGGTGATTACACAGGAAAGAGCAGGGAGGGTGGAAGCTACATCCCAGGAAAGAAACTCCAGCTGGCATTGAGGGAAGGCACACTCCAAGGACAGTGTTCACCTCCCCCACTTTGAGATGAGTAAGCTCCTCACTGCTGGTCCCCTATGGGGAGGGAGAAAGGTGGGATGACTCATGCTCTGAGGGTCCATTCCAGCCATAAAGCTTAATTTGAGATTAAAGTTCAACTAGACACTGCTAGATAGCTGAAGTCAAGAAGGTGCCCTCTTAAGGTGACACATCCTGAGAAAAATTGGGAAACCAGTGGAGTTTCCAGTCCTGAGCCACTGCCTTCACCACTAGCCTCACCTCTGCCACAAATTGTAGGCTTTTCCTTAACCAAATCCCAGAAACTCCATTCATTTAATTTTTATATTCTTGATTTTAAAGCCTCCTCACTGAAACCAAGTTTTGAAAATCACACTTCCAAAGTTTTACTGCATGTGATTTTTAGAAACTATTCCAAAAGTGAGCAACAGCTCTTCGAGGAGCATGTTCATTTCTGGAATTCATCACCTGTTACTGAGACCAATAGTTACCTGTCTCAGCACTCAGATGAGGAAATTACTGATATCTTTTTATGTTCTCTTATAACAGGACGCCATAGGTCAGCGGATAAAAGCAAAGGAGGAAAGGCTGCTTGAAACTGGGTCAGCTAATAAATATCACTTGAATGTGTTTCTATCCAAGCTTCATAACAGGAAGTAAGTCAAAGCTTTTGAAGACAAAATTTTCAGAACTATTTGCATCTGTTCCATGTTTTACCATGAGCTACTACCAGTGACTTCCCCTATTTTCATCTTGACTACACCGAAAACTCTATGTTGAGTACAAACTTTCCACTTCAACACATTAGAAGTGAAATAAATAACAACAAGGAAGCACCCTCAGCTAATTTACCTATGTCCTGTCTATTTAATTTCAATATTTCTATTGAAAAATAATTCCAGTATGTCAATAGCCAACAGACTGCTTTAACCTGTCAGAAGTGAAAGTGAAAAAATAAAGTTGTTGTTCTTGTGTTGCCCCTCACACTGAGTCCAAAAGTCAAGGCTGGAAAGCAGGCATTCTCTACCTTTGGAAAAGTCTGAATTCATTGCACACTTTCAGTATTCTTACATGGACCTGAGTACAACTTCATATTTATTTTTCTGTCCTTGAGCCACCTGTTCATAGATTGAGAAAATAAAAGTACCTACACAAATATAAGCAATAGCACTAGTGCTAGGAAAAAGAAAACCAGCGTACCTAAATCAGGCATGTTTACAAATCCAGCTCATAACTGATGACATGACAGCTGGGCTTAAAGGCTCATTGTGGCACACGATTTAGTCTGGAAGCTGTGTCATTAAACACAATGGTCCTTAGATCACTTTCCAAACTACACCATATTAAATGGCAGGTAGGTACATACTGGTATAAGGAAATTATTGTAGCTGACTGTCATGCTAATCCTTTGTTATGGTATCATAAAAGAAATTTAACCAAAACAAAAGAGGTTAACCTTACCTACTAACAGCCAAACCACGTTGGAGTCATGTTCAGTCAGGAAGTCTTCCAGCTGCGTGATACTTGGGACAAAACTATCATTTTTTCTTTGATCCATTGCTACACTGTTTTTGCATCAGCACCTATAGAACTGAAAGAAAAAGAAAACCATGTCAAAACCAAAAAGAGTAACAAGCACGGCACAGTTTGGAAAAAACTGACTATGTACCCTGTTAAATCATCTCCAGCAGTCTGTTTCACACAAATATGAATGTACTTGTTTCATTCCTTCAATAACAGCTTCATGATTCTCAGCTACCTCTTCTTCTACTCTAGAGCTCCAGAAACACTTCCACTCATCTCTGCTGGAACAGTTTCTGGGCACGTGACTGCCCCAAACAAATTACATATCAACAAAATACCAGAATATGCTCTCCAAAATTAGTACCCTGGATACCCTGTACAGCATATAAAAGCAAATAAATATCTAAAACTGTTGTGCCACAGCAGTCAAAAGGCAACTGAACATACAAGTGAAAATGAGGCTGTATTAAGTCTACTGACACGCAAAAATGCAACATGAGACTAAACCCCTGCCCTTGCAGAAGAAAAGGCCAAAGCAGACACTTCCAGGAATTATGGAAAATTCCCAAAACTTCCTGATCCACTGTGTCCATTAATTTTGCTTTAGGATGAATTTGCATCCTTCTATAAAAACTGACTACCTGATCTGTTACAGAGAACAGAAAACCAGTCCTTCTGATCTTACACATTTATTCAAACCACCCATAAATCACCTTGCAACTGGGTTATATTAATTAAATGTGATTAGCAGGGAATTGCTCAACTCAGCAACATCTGTAATTACACAGCAGTATTTTTGTTGCATTGGTTTCATTTGAAGTCTTCTCCCTTGGATGTTATCTGTCAAATCTTCTTACAAAAAGAGAGGCATTAATTCTGCTTCTTCTATTTTCTATTTTCTAACACATTCCAGCTCCTGGCAGCCTGTCTTCCTGACAGTATTCAACCCTCAAAAAAAAATGAGTAGACTTTATTCCCCTTTGTTATGAAGTCTCTGATGGTCTCCCATGAAGGCTCTAGAACATAAAACTAACACTGGTGAGTCCTTGGTTTTTCAGCAGCATAACAGCTTTGGAATAGTCAGTATTTGCAAATGTTAGCAACAAAAGTAGCAATTCATCTGTTTTTTCCTTTAATAATCATACTACTCTCATAATTTTAACTGAAAGAAGTTGGGAAAAAACTGTCTCTAATGCACTTGTTTCTCCTGTTGTACCTTGAACCAACAGCCTGTGTTTAGAACTAAAACAGGAGTACAGTCCCAAGAATAAGTGCCAATAATTTGTTCATTACCCTTTCTGTAAGAAGGAATAGAATGGGGAGGAAAGAACATGAGAGCAACAAACACAAAAAGAGAAACAACAAAAAAAAAACAATGAACCAACACCAGTTTCCAGCAGGGATGATAAAAAAGCTACCAACTTACTCCCCTATGGGGGGGGGTGGGGGGGGAATAAGCATCACACGCACATACACAGACTTTAAAAAAGGAGCCATTGTTTCAGAAGGGACTTTAGAACAGCAAATTAAATCACATAATGACACTGTGATTTGCTTTAAGACATCCACAGTACCTTAATAAAAAAGCCACATGTCAGTTTACATGATGAAGCAGATGATGCCTCTGCAGGCAGCCTCCAGGAGCCTTTAACCCCTTAGGGTAAAGGGAGAAACCCAGATCAACACTTCCAGCATAAAACGACAGAACTTCTCTCCCATTCTTACCAAGGGACAACAGGATCACTCTGTTATGATCAAAACCACCATGGAAATGCTGTCAATAGGTGAGGACTGCTTAGCTGTTGCAAACCATGGCTTTTTCCTAAGGAATTGTCACCCAGCATTATGTGACACTGAGAAAGGAGATTAAAAACTATGAAATAGGACTGTGGCAAGACAACTTGGAGGCTGAAAGTATTCAATCTTGATACTTAGCTACTTAAACAAGACAGTGTTCATCTTTTTTTTTGTCATCACTAACCATAAACTGCACATACTTTGAATTTTTTTCTGGGATACCTTTGCTACCTGCATGCAAATAAATTCAGGAACCCCCCATCAGTCATCATGTGTCAATGTATCATTTTGGAGCTTCAAAGATGACCCTGTAACAACCTGTCCCACTTATTTATTTTTTTTCTCTTTTGTTAGGGTAGTCTTTGCCCCCTGATCAAGTCCCCTGAGGAAGAGGATGCTGGCAACCAAAGTGTAACCACCCAAAACCAGGCAGTAGCAACACCTGCACTGGTTGTGAGCTCTCAACACACCTCTCAGAGGAATCAGGTGCTTAATCCACTTAAATTATGAATTAATCATAAACTATAATCTATAACAGTGCCCAGGCAGAAATGGACTTGGGGGTACTGATCGACAGCCAATTGAACATGAGCCAGCAGTGTGCCCTGGTGGCCAAGAAGGCCAACGGCATCCTGGCCTGTATCAAAAACAGTGTGGCCAGCAGGACCAGGGAAGTCATTCTTCCCCTGTACTCGGCACTGGTGAGGCCGCACCTCGAGTGCTGTGCCCAGTTCTGGGCCCCTCAGTTCAGGAAGGACGTGGAGACGCTTGAGCTTGTCCAGAGGAGGGCAACAAGGCTGGTGAGGGGCTTGGAACACAAGCCCTATGAGGAACGGCTGAGGGAACTGGGGTTGTTTCGCCCAGAGAAAAGGAGACTCAGAGGTGACCTTATCACTCTCTACAATTCCCTGAAAGGAGCTTGTAGTCAGGTGAGGATCAGTCTCTTTCTCCAGGCAACAACTGACAGAACAAGAGGACACAGTCTTAAGCTGCACCAAGGGATATATAGGTTGGATATTAGGAAAAAGTTTTTCACAGAAAGAGTGGTGAAGTACTGGAATTGTCTGCCTGGGGAGGTGGTGGAATCACCATCCCTGGAAGTGTTTAAAAAAAGACTGGATGTGGCACTTGGGGCCATGGTTTAGCTGAGGTGTTGGGGCATGGGTTGGACTCGATGATCTTAGAGGTCTCTTCTAACCTGGTGATTCTGTGAAATGTGATAGAAAGGGGATGCAAGTAGAGACTTCAGGAGTACACACTGTTCATAACATCCCTGTGCATTTATAAGGCCCAGAGGACGAAGGGACCAGATCTGGATCATCAGGGTTGCTTAGAGGAAGAGATGCAGTCTTTCCAGGACAGATATTTGCTACTTTCAGTAACCAGCATTTCTTTCTGTCCCCAGTCCTGCACCTTCCACACCCTATACACTGTAACCACTGGTTTAAATCCTGCACCTTCTAGCCTTCCCTTTCCACACCCTATACACTGTAACCATAGGTTTGACTCCTGGAGGCTTCTCACTGCCCACACTCTGCCACACTTACTCCTGTGTGCAACCTTAACTTAGCAATCAGACCAAACTGTTGCACTCCCCAGGAACAGTGATCCATAGGTTGCTGAGCCTGGAATGTTGTTTGATACTGCTTACTGTATTCTTCTGAACTCTACAAACATTAAGGAACTACTCTTGGAAGGATAAGACCCAAGAGTGTGAAATTGACTCTTGCCAACCATGCAAATACAAAAAAGAAAATGTAACAAAGAGGAACAGAAACCCAGAACTTCACATTTGTATCTCTGTGTTTATTTATGATCTTTTCTCAAGGTCTCTGCTGTTCTGTGATGAACAGCTCAGTCCACATGCTGAAATATAGTTCAAAACCATGATAAGTGTTTGGATTTATTTGCCTTCCCTCCTGCCTTATTTTTACTATTTGTTATGTCACTTGTGGCTCTCATTTACCACATACCATGTTAATAAATACAAAAGGTATTAGCTTTCTCCTGGGAAGAAGACAGGAGAAAAGGAATATTCTGTGGCACTGAGGTGACAGAACACTGATACTCATATTTTATCTTTCCAGCAGTCCTTTAGGGCGTCATGTAGTTGTCTTTCTGCAAATGAGTATCTGAAGCAAGGAGAGATAAAGACCAAATCCCTTATTTATGATGCCCAAACTGAAATACTCAGGGCCTGCTTTTCAGGTTGTGCATGTTTGGAGCACTTAGCAGACTCAGAGCAGACAGTGGACTGGCTTGAAGATGTGAGGGTTTGATATTACTGTAAAGTTGGACCTCGTGGTCAGCCAGGCTGTCTTTACAGCAAAAACACATACTTAACAGACTTTAAAAAGTGAATTTTAATTACTGGTGTCACACATTGATCCATTCTTCACAGTACAAAAAAGATGCAAGCGAAGTTATAATCCTGGGGGGATGCACTTCATTTTCAGCCTGCTTCCAGTGTTACAAGCCCAATCCAATTTTCACCGCAAATATTCCATCCCTAAAAAGCCAAGTTCTCAAAAGCAGCTGCTCCCAATCTTTATGAACTCATTTCAATCACATCAGGTAGGTAAATTCGTTTTAACCTCAGCCTGGCAAATTAACTCAACGCCAAGAACAAACCTCTGCTTGAGCTAAGTCATTAAAAATTTACAGGAGGCATGCATATATGCAAGAGCTGGCAGGAGAGAAACCAGAAGCTCAGTGACTGGGCTCTCGGTCACCAGAGTGCAGCCACTCGGCAGGGACAGCTGCAGCCACCTGTAAAAGGTCTGTCCTGCACCTACAGCTGAAGACAAAGGCAACAAATGTTTTACTCAGTGCCTGGGAGCATTAGGGTAACATGGGTCTTGAGCTGGGCAAGAAAAGGAGAAAGAAATGTCTGTTCACCACATCATTTGTAACACTGTTTTCCTGGCACGCCCTTGTAGAAACAGCTGAATAAAAGGGGTGTCCAAAGGTGGGGAAAAAAATAGCATTTCATACTGAGGAAAAAATACTTTTATATGGTCATGAAGTGGGTAGGGAAATAATGGACACCGCCAATTCCCTTATTAGTGCTGGAATTCACAGGGACAATAAACCAGGAGCTGAAATTTGCCAGACATATCCCTCAGATCTTCACAGAAATCAAGTGCTTATCGAATACATGTTAATTGGTGTTATTAGAGGTTAACTACCTTTCCGAGGATACTCATCTCCCAACTTCTACGGCAATTATAAATCAGTGGAGTTACAATTACACCCAAAGTGACACATTAAATGACAGGAGGCAAATCCCCCTGGTCTCAATAAATGCATGTAAATAATATGTCTGGATGCCTCACATCTCCAAAAAAGAAGCCATACCCAAGGCAGTTCCTCAAAGGAAAGAAAAGGTGTTTTTTGCATTACCCACTCCATCACTGCCTTTCAAAGGGTCTCCAGCACTTCTGCTATGAAACCAGAGCTTTAGATAAGTAAATGATATTATAAAGGAGGCTCACAAACGTAGACACAACTGGACTGAATTTTTCTCTCAGGGTATTCTTACACTGTCAGCACCCAGAGGCACACAAAACAAAAAGCTGCCAACCTTGGCACCTCTCCCAAAATGCTCCAGCTAGGTCAAACACTTCAAACCCATCCCAGCACAGCTTAGGAAACTCAGCTACTCTTCAGTCAACAAGCAAAGGAAAGAGGAAGGAAGAGAAGGAAAGTTGTTCTCAAAAAAAAACCCACCACACAAAAAACATAGGGAAGTGACAGCACCCATAGAGCAATTCTGCCACAAGACACATTGCATCACCTTCATACCTGGTACCAAATAAAAATTAGCAGCTCTGGGCTTTTTTAAGAAAAGAGAAAAGATTCAGGTCTATTTTCCTCCCTGTCTGCCAGTGCTTGGAGTACCACTAGCGGTAAATTGTAAACAAAATAAACTAGAGCTTTAATTATACTAATGAAATCGTGCTACAACCTCCTGCAGAAGCAGCTGAACTGAAAGCAGAGCCCAGGAGAGCCACACCTGGTTGAGCTGGTGTGTGGACACCCTTAGTCAAACAAAATTTGCACTACAGTAGCTTAGTAAATAACAGGCCTACTTCAAAATTAATTAAATCGAGATTAAAGCGTACTCAAAGGAACTGTCAACGTAAGATAAAAATCATTCTCACAATAGCCTGCCCAATGAGGTAGAGGTGCACAGCACAAGTGGTATCTTTTATTTATCTATGTTTAACGGTATAGGACATGAGTTTCCCTACAGAAAAAATCAAAGACAAACTCCTGCCATAGCAACCAACATACACTACTTCCACTGCTAGCCTAGGAATCCCTGATTGAATTGGGAAGATTTTTTCATTTAACTTCTAAAAAGTAAAAATTTACTTCTTAACCTTGCCTCCCAGACTTGTTCAGGGGAGCTGGTTCTTTTCCTGCTTACATTGCCAGGTTTTGATGCTGCAGAGGAAAAAAAGGGACAAAACAAAAAAACAAACAAACCAAAAAAAAAAAAAACAACCCCAAAAAAAAAGCCACCAAAACCCACAAACAATGGAACCTAAAGGCTCACAACAGTAGAAATAAATAAGAATTTCCCTCATGCACACTCCTCAATTTAGAGAGAAAAATCAAAATACTGCCTTTGGGGCCTTTGTTGTTGGTCTTAACAACAAAGCAGTCACTTTTTTTTCCTCCCCTTTTCCAGTTTGAGCTACAGCACTGTACCTTTGAAATCCTCTATGAAACTAAGTCATCTACTCCATACCTATGATTTTTTTCCAGAAGTAATCTTCCTCTAAATCTCTCCTCTGACATATCACCACGATCTGGGGAAAGGGGAAGTCTGCCATAAATCAAGCTAAGAATCAGTCTTGTAGCTACATACACCATCATCTTAAGGGAACTACGTATAGGTTCATCCCAGCCTGGGGTCACCACAATGACTTTGGTGCAGCAACAAGTGCTAGAACAAGTTATATGAGAAGATAAGAAGTTACTAGGAGAAGGTATTACACTTCACAGTAAACACAGGATAACTCCGCACGCTGCTAACCAAAAGCATTAACCTCTTGCCTATTTCCCACGGGATAAAATGGTGCAAAAGAACAATCACCAAACAGCAGCTGATGCACCTTTCACATGCCAAAGTTCTCTAACAGCATTCCCAAAAGGGTGAGTGATTTCAGCACGCCACGCACAAGGACAAGCGCTCTCCCTAAATGTGTCCATATCTTTGCACAATCACCCCCAACGATCCACCACGAGTAAAACCTATTCATGAATACTGTCAAAATGTGCAAGTCCAGGCCATGATCCTAAACAAACATCCCTGAATATCCATTCAGAGCCAACTGCCTAACTGGACGCTCAATATTGTTTTTATCAATGACTGTTTGAATAACCTATTAACATACTTTCACAAACAAGAGGAATACTCCTACACTCCAGTTTTTCTTCTCAGTTGCCAAAATATCTGGCCCCATTGTTTAGCTGGTAAAAAGCAGGCGGGAGGATGGGGGGGGGGAACCCTGCACGGCTGCAATAAAAAGAACAAGCCAGAAAAGCAGAATTAATGGATTAAGTGACACAACAGAAGAACTCACATAGCAACATTTGTGGCCTTTGAAAATTAAACCTGATAAAGTTACATGTTGCAGCAAACTACCAATTTCGGAAGTTTTCACAAAGTTGAGTGAAGGCTGCCGTGGAGATGTGTCTTAAAATGGGAAACCAATCCAGACAGAAACTGTGAATAGGATATTTGCTACATGGCCACCTCCAAAGCACACCTCCACCGTATCAGTGTTATGTTATGTATTATATCTGTCATGCACATATCACATTGATAATTACATCGGGTTTTTTATTGATAATGCAAAGTGCAAGCACGTTAGGATAACACAATTATCCATCATTACCATGACAACTTCAGACACACCAAAAAGCAGGTGCAAGTCTTGTTAAATCACTGTGTGTGTATTAAATCCTCTCAGGACCAGAGGCATGGGCAGAGATCGCCTTTCACCGCCTAGGGACCAGCACAGGGAAACTTCCCTCTCAGGCCAAACACAACCGGAGGTGTCTGAGCTCCCGCCCCCTGGCCTCACACCCTTTCTGCACGGTGTTAACCCACTCCAAAGCGAAAACACGGAGTCCCCGTCACCGGAGGGGCGTCCCCCAGCATCGCTCCCCCGGGAAGCGGCCGGGACCGCGGGAAGCACGGCAGGACCGGCACCCGGAGGTCAGCACACCGCCCTCCGGGGCGGACGGATGGGCACCAGACCTCCTCCCCGTCCCGGCCTGGCAGAGCCCCGCGCCGAACCGCGGCTCCTCCCGGCGCGGAGGCGGCTGCGTGTTCCCGGCAGGCCCAGGGCGAGCGGCGGGGCCGACCCCTGCGCGCCGGGCCCATCCCGGTGGGAAGCGGAGCACAGCCCGGTTCCGGCTCCCCCCTGCACTTACGCCATCGCCCTCCGCGGCTTCTCCCCCGCGGACCCGGAACCGGCGGCGGCGGCGGCGGCTGGGGCCCTCCCGCACCTCACGGTGAAGGCGCGGCCCCGCCCACGGCGCAACCGCAGCCAACCGAGAGGCGCCGCTGACCCGGGCGGCCAATGGCGAGGCTGTCCGCCCCCCGAGTGCGCGGCGCGGTCGCGGGCGTGGCCGGCGCCGGTACCTTGCGGGGCTGGCGGACACACGGCCCCGAAATTGGAGTCTCGCTAATGGATCCCGGCCCCGGCGCGGTTAGTTGCCCGTTACGTCGGGAGAAGGGGTGCTGCCCGCCCGCCGGCGGCTGGGAGAGCGAGCGCCTGCGCGCCCGCGGCACCTGCCGCTCGCCCTTGTCCTCGCAACCCTTAACTGCGAGGCACCGGAGGGGTTTGTTGGCCGAGCCGCCCGGTAACGGGCTGTTCGTTTTCCCGCCCGTTGTTTGTGCCCTCTAAAGCAGGTGAAGAAAACCGGCCCCCAAAAGCCAGATAAAAAGTGAATTTTTAGACATTTTTGAACACGAGTGACTTGACTGCCAGGTGTAACCAAGTAATTCAAACACATATCTTTAGAATCACCCAGGCATAACAAAACACCTAGATTTCTTAAAATCGCCTAGGCGTGCATCCTACAGCCTTCAGGAGCACACTAGAGGAAACCAAAACAGGGACTCTGTGTGTGTGTATACATGTACCTTTTTCCATGTGGTCCTTGCACACTGCCAACACTGGTGCTGAGCTCCATGCTCCCTCAACGCCCCCAAGGTTTCCAGAAGCTGCACCACACCGTGTCTCCGGAGTGGTACCCATCCTTGGGCACCTGGATTAGAAGGCTCCTCGTACCATTTGGTATCTGCAAAATAAATCCTGTGGGTGAGAAGCACAGATTTCCTAAACCAGGGTGCTGCTTTCACTGGCCTGACAGTGAGCTCTGTGTATGGGCTGCCTGGATTTGCTTGGGCCAAAGTGAAATTGAGCCCAGCTGAGCAGAGCGCTCGAGGCTCCTCTCTGTCAGCCACGTGTTCTTGCCTCCTGCCTCATGTCTGCTCAAGCATTCTGCATGGTTTCCCTTGCAGAGCCAACTTTCAGCTGGATCAGCAAACAGCGAGCATGGTCCTGCTCACTGCACAAGGGCATGGATGCCCCTGGGGGCCTGGCAAGGGCTCTTAACCTGGCACAGAAAGGCACTGGCAGGATTATCCCTTGAGCAGTGCCACAAACCACAGGTGAACCCTGACCCCAGCTGCCCCTCAGCATCCTGCTGGACAGTGCCGTGCTCAGAGCAGCTCCAGGCATCCTCCACCCAGCAGATGAACCACCATCAAAGCAAGTGTTATCTAACGAGGTTTATCCTCACTGTTTTTTATTACATTCCCATCATACTAAGCATAGTAAGAAAAATATTAAGTATTCCTGGTTTTCATATTGAAGCCCCCCTTTCCACCTCCTTCCCTGCTGTTGCTAGAGCTGTGCACTCCAGCACTCTTCTCTGACCTGCTGTGCTGAAGGGATGGAGTCTTGGGAGGCTCTTCCAAATGTTTTTATCCACATGGTGCCTGAAGGCTTTAATGAGGTCCACACAGATAAGTCACATGAAGAAATTTTAGCTCAAAGCTATCACTAGAACTCGGGGAAGGTGAACCTGTGCCTGCTGTAAGAGATGGAAGTAGAAGCTTTAATGCTGATACAGGCCTGGCTAGAAAACTGAAGTATGGGATTAACATGAGGAAAAATATTTACCCCTCTACACCTTTGACCTTATTTGTTTCATAAAGGACACTAATATTTACATTCTCTGTAAAAGAAATGTGCACTTTCTTCTCACAAAAATATTTTTATGTTTGACTAGACTTATTTTTAAACTCCTATCAATACAGGGCAGAATGTGTCCCAGAACAACCAAAATAAGGCAGAGGGAGAGATTATTTCTATTCTTAGTATAATACCACAACTTAAAGTTACCAGGATTGAAATAGAAAAGACGGGATAGCCAAAATTCTGGGACTTATCCCAGTTTCATTGGTGGGCAGGAAATGGAGAGACTTCAAGTCTCGTTGTACAACAGATAAATTCAAGCACAGAAGTTAATTCCATGCAGTATTTTTAAGCAAAGGTCAGCTTAAATCCAAAATGTTTATATAAAAAAATGAGTCCCTGTGTGTATTTGTAACCTGCAGTTTAACAGCTTCACTTTGCCTTAGGACAGCCAGCAGCACTGGAGTTTCCTATGTCTTTATCCCTCTCTTTGTTAATGCAGCAAGAGTAAGAACTATTTCCAAAACCAGTAACAAAGAGTAATTTTAGCAATTAGTGCCAACAATTTCTAAAATTTTTAGATTTAGATTTGTTCGGTTTTCAGATCCCTCTATCCTTACACCTGAGAATTACTTTGTCAGCATCATTTCACTCGGTCCAAGCAAATTGGTTCTTCTCAGGCTCTCACCATGCCTTGCACATGGACAATGCAGTGAGTCACTGCACCCCAGCGTGGGGCCATGGAAAGTGGGTGCCAGGATTTTCTCTTTCTAGGTGGGCTCTTGGTGTTATGTCCAAGTTTCTGACCCCTGAGTGCAGCTCCCTGGAAGCAGGGGTGTTGCCTGGGTGTGACGAGGACTGGAGCTGGTGGCTGCTGTAGGTTAGTGCTGACGTGAGCTTTGTGGATTCTCACAGCACCCCTGCCTGATTGCCTGCTGCTTTTTTGAAGATTGCATTTTTGGGATGTTTGCCTCTGATGCTGATTTCCATCACTAGTTTCATTCCTTCCATTGCCTCCTATGACCTTTTGGGGGAGTGTCTACAAATTAGCTCCTGATATTTTCCCCCTGCTTTCTTTTCACTCTCTCTCTTCTTAAAGGAGTTTTTCCTTCATTTTCTGTCCAATAAGGAATGATGCTGAATTGCTTTTCTCAGCCTTTCCTTCTGTACACTGATTCCAGACAATAAAATACATTTGGCATTTGAAATTTATTTGTAGAAATTACTTTTAAAAGGGTAAACTAATAATCAAAGCTTCAAGATATGTTATCCACATAAACCTAAAAGCTCATGTCATAAGATAAATGAATTGATTAATTACCTTTGTCTTCTGTAATCCAGTTGATGATTCAGATCTGAAGCACCAGGAAAGCCTCTCCTGACACATAGAGCCATTCTCGAGGCAGCTGGAGATTAACAGATGAAATATAATGCACTGCAATACAATTCAATACCTTTAAAGCAGAGTAACAAAAATGACTGTAATATCTAGATTCACACTTTGCAGGGTAAGGCTAAATCAGGGGGTTCTTCCACTCCTGTCTGCTCTGTAACATACCAGAGGCTCATTTCTTTTTTGGGGGAAAACTGGCAGCTTCTGATGGTGTTAAGCACGTGTACACAGCACGAATGGCCCAGGCTTGAATGTTGTCTCTAGGGTATAACTTTTCAATCTTGCCCAAATTTTTCTCGTGGTCTAGAAAACAGATATTTCACAGATATTTCATCCTTAATTCTTTCCAGCACATGATGTTGCATCTCAAGTTATCGGCATGGCAACTGAAAAGAGATTTTATAAGTGTTGTCTCATCATACAACTTTCAAGTTAAGGAAAATTACACCCCCATCATCCTCTGCGCTCTAACTTGTTTTACATTGGGTGGCATTCCCATTTACCTCAGTATGTTTACTTTCATGCCTGAAATTCCAAGACTTTCTTTGTAAGCAAAGAGGAGTAGTTGAGTAAAAGCACTGTCTTTAAATTATTTATGCCTCTTCTGCTTTGCAGTGGAAGATGCTTCTCTAAACATGGTTCTAAAAGCTCCCAAGTCATTTGTTCATTGCTTTATCTTTGGGTGATGCCATCCAAGGGTCACAGACAAGCTGATGTCACGGCTGCCAGAATTTATTCAGACAGAACCAGAAGCTGCTGGGTACATGATACCATTTAACAAAAGCAAAAAGTGACTGTGAATATTTGTACTCATTTCTGGGACTATACAATTTACCTTATTAGGGCAGTCCCGGCGTTTTTCAGGGGAATGGAGCAGTCACTGCCCAACTGACATTAAATGACAATCACAGGTATGACCCCTCTAAAAATCCTGCAACAGCCCAGTAAGCAGAATCAGGTATTCACCATCGTAGAGCTGGAAGCTAATTCACTGGCATCAGTTACTTTAGGAGACAATTCATTTAATCAGGAGCCTGAAAAGAGCCCTTCCATAGCCTTATCATATTGAAAAGCCCTTGTCAGGCAATCCTCTTGCAGGGAGTTCTCTAAGAATATCAGGGAGTTGTTTTCCCGATGCTGCATTTGGTATCAAAGGAGGCTGCAGAGTGCAGACGTGGGCATCTCACACCTTGGGTGGACCAAGAGCAGCATGGCAAGCAACTCAGAATTTGAAATATTTCCCTCTTTCTCCCAGCTCTGAGACAACAATTGCAAATAAATAAGATAAAAGCACATTACTACCCCTCTGTGTGTTATGAAACTTAATTCCGTCTTCAGCTGTGCTTTAGTGAGGGGTTTGAAGTTGCTGGAGCTGGGAGGATATCAATGGTTGATTTATGCTTCCTCTAAATAACATCAGTATTTACTATAAGAGTTCATTCTAGATTACATTAGAAACAAACAAATGCTGAGCTTAGAGATAAATAAATATAAATATTCCTTATGCAAAATATTCACAACACGGCAGAAACTTACTTCAACAAGCCAGAAGCTGCTGGGTCAAAAGACCCACATCCTTTAACTTCGGGGCAAAATCTGAAATTCTTTTGTTCTTTCATCTGAGGATAAAATCACAGACAGTTCAGAAAACAAACAAATAATAATAACTTGTTTTAAGTACATAATTTGCCAGAGCTGGAAGTCGCTTGTTATCAATTACAGAATTAATTTATTCCATACTTGACCTTTCAATACTCACAATGTCTTTTAACCTTCCAAAGCATATTTAGTCAAGGAGTTTTACTGAACATTGCCCCTCTTTCAAAGGAGTTCCCCATCTCATGGTGCACCCAAAAACTGATTCCCAAACAGGTTAACTGAAGAAATCATCCTTGCTCTGAGAGTAGTTTATTGGTGTCTGGATCTGTGCAACCAGATCTTACGTGAATGTAAGAAAAATGTAGAAGAATCAAGCAATTCTTCATTCAATCCCTAAACAAAATGTAAAGGAAAATATAACTTTCCCTCCATAAAGGTTATGCTGTCATATTCCTCCAAACTAAGCAATATCCTTTTCATTTTCATCAGCAGTCAGAGTAGAATATGAGAATACTAACGAAACATGTTTGGTTTTTCATTATTTTCTTCAAACTATCACTTCTATAAACTCTTTCCTTCTGATGTGATTAATGAGTGCGATTGTAAACCAACATTGATAATAAAATCTGCATTTTAGATACAAGTATTGTTTGGCCAGATTCTCAGGCTCTTATAGTTCCTCTCATTCAGACCTATTGCATACAGATTATCCTGTGAGGCAACAGGCATCAAACCACACAAAATGAACAAATGTGATTTCAGCAAGCCCAGGGTCTAGCTTGTAGAAACCACAAACCTGCTAAAATTCATCTATCAAAACTGTTTGCAGACAGCACTAAACATCCTATTTCTGTGAAAAACTGGTACTTTTAATTTCAGAAAATGACAGGTGAAAACAAGTGAACAGATTCCATGAGATCCCATTGCTGTATCTTGGCAATCACTAAAACACACTTGGGCGGCCTTGTGTTGCACCTGCACAAGTTTTTTCACAAAATCCTTCATTTACTATTTGAAAAACCCACCTTTCCCACCTGTCCCCCACATCACTTGCTGGATGTGCACACGTGGAGCTTAATTGTGTTACTGCTTCCCTTTTTCAGTATGGATTTTTTTGTTATGGATTATAACTTCCTTACTCTTAAGAAAGGGTTGCTGCTGTGTTTTCCTGTGATCTGTTCACTGAACCCAGTAAAAACCTGTGCCTAGCTTCAGGGCAGTATTTAGAAACCCTTAAAGGTCCTGGACATCCTCCCAGCTCCCTGATGTGGCCCCAGTGCCACTGTATGTACCACAGGTGACAGCAACATCCAGCGTCATAGAGCTCTTTCTCCCCATTTTGGTTCTGGCCAGTTGCATTTTTGATTTATCCTGGATTTTATTGTGTGTCTCCAGCCCTATAAATAGTTATCTGCAGGGTAACTAGAAGCAGCTGTGTCCATTCCTTCAGTGTTCATATCTTACATTTCACACACTGTGTTTTATGCTGTTCTGCTGGTAATAAATGTCGTCAGATGGTGGGTTAGCTTTAGGCTTTAAAACTTCTCTTATTTTTAGTTATTCCAGCACTCAAAAGAAGTGCATTATACTGAAACACACTATTATTAGACTTTTTGTGCTAGATGCACAGGCATATAGTATAAGCCTTTTGTCTAGGCAATCTAAAACCCATTTTGAAAATATAATGAGAAGTATTTACCAAGTAAAGTTTCTTTTTTAAACTGGAGACCCCATTCCTGGCACTACTAATTATCTAGAAGAATGAACTGCCACACAGCAAGTGGGTGTTACACTCTGTTGCCAGAGAAAGAGGTGCAAGCACATTCTTTTTGGTGGTTCATGACTATTTTTAACTTTAATTTCCTTTGTAATTATTTCCTTTCCTGGATTCATAAATCTGCAGTAGCCTGTTATATAAATCTCAGCTATCCCATGTTTACAAATAATTCTGGCTTATACTCCATGTTCCTTGCACTTTGGAAATTCCCACAGACTTGAAGTTTGGGTGTATAAAGACAGACACAGGGATATCACCCCATGTTTAATACCAGCTCTGTACAATAAGCCTTTTTTAATAACAAATATCCACCTACATTTCTTTTCAACCTCCTCCAGTGTTTTTGTTGGAGAGGCTACTTTTCACTTGGTGTCTCAATGACTGCTGTGTGGCAGGATCATACTGAGACTTTGTGGGAGTTTATTCCTTTCATTACTTGTTCATTTTTTGGTTTAAAAGTAAAAAGGATGGAGGAATCCAACAGTGAACCCTTAGTGCACAAATATAACGTGAATTTTAAGGGGTGATATAATTGTGCCACTGAGGGAATAATGATGCTTAAGTGCAGATTTTAGGAAAACAATTTAGAGGTTAAAGAAGAGATGTAAAGGTAATAATTGTGGCACAAAAACCAGACCAAAGGCTGTCAATTTTGTGCTCATGGAGAGCTATTAAACACAGGAAAGAGTGATGGTTTATTATTGTAAATTACTGTGCAATGCAACTTACCTGTGTTCAGCACTTGAAATGCTTGTGCCCTAAGTGACCAAGGGCGTTGGAAGTTGCCTAGGAGATCCTCTGGCACATTATATGTCTCCAACATCATATTTTTCCAATCTTTTGTGGATAGCTGCTTGGCAGGATTACTTTGAGGCCACAGAGGTGAGCACACTCAGCTAGAGCAGTGCCTGCTCCTATGAACGGATCAAGTGACTTCTTTACACATATTTTCCAGGTCTCTTGTGTTTCCCAGGGTAAATGGGAAAACTATAGTATTGACAAAGCTGTAAGGACAGCATCTTAATTCGCTGTGGATACCTCCACTTCCAAAGGCTACAGTGTCAAATTGCAAAGATACTGCATCTTACCTTCCAGGCTCACAACACTTCAGGGTGAGCAAGGTGACTTTAAAAACGTTACTAAAATAAAAAGCAGCAGCAGAAATAGAAGAGGAAAGGCTTTAAGACATACTGCATCCAGAGAATTAGTTAATAAGGTGTCAGGACTGACCATAGAGCTCTGGCCCATGGAGTGCTCCCAAACCTTGACCTTGGAGAATTGGATCACGCCAGGAGAGTACAGAGCAGCAAATGTAAGGCTTGATCCTGTTCTCAGTGAAGTCACTGGAACTTTTGACCATGACATACATGGAGGCAGGGTGCATGCCATAAATATTCCCCAGAGACACAGAGGAAGTGTTACTGACACTTTCACAGTGTAATCACTTCGGATCCCACCTAGCCTGGGTAGTGCACAAAGCAGTGCAAATAAATATATTGTTATTGGCAATAAAATATGATGATGAAAACTGGCTGGAGGTAACACTTAGCATTGCTAATACACAGATCACAACCTTGGAGACATATGATTTTGGTAATTTTAACTAATAAATACTTCACAAATTATATTTACAAGCAGCAAGTAATTTATAAACAAGCAATTTATCACATTTGCATTCATTAAACTAAGCAGCTTCCCTGATTATATTCTGACTATTCTGCTGTTTGCCACCCTGCAAGACTGAGGTGGTTTTTGCCTTCAAAAAAATCAGCTCTTCATTTTTCCCATCTCATGGATAGCTGGCAAATTACAGCTCAACATTTTCTGTTTGCACAGTGTGTCCTCTCTGTCTACCTGAGCCATCCTTGAAAACAGTCACCACCAGCAAGTTCCCTTGAACTAAGGGTCAAAGTTATTGAAGCTGCTGGTGTTAAAAAGAGAACACTGGTCACCATTTCTGTGCCACCTCAAAAGCTGTTATCTGAACTCCTGGACACTTCCTATGGCAGTGGCTGGAATGGGGGAGATAGGGAAGCACTATCTTCTAGCAGAAGGAGCTGCACAGTTTCCCTTTCAGGCTGCAGTTATCCAACTTCCCTGGCTTGACACGTGCACAGGAAAGGGTTTGTTGATAGGATAGGCTTACTTCCTTCCCTTCTCCCTGAGATGGCCAGAAAGCTTTCTTTTAAGCTAGGACAGAGTCAGTATCACTTTGGAAAGTGTTACTCTAAATCACTTTGGAAAGTGTTACTCCAAGTGCCTTTTCAGGAACTGTTTGTGCTTTTTTCCAAGAAATATACAGAATGTTTTGTGAAACAAGTACAGCATCAACCCAGGTGCTTTGTAAAAGGAGGGGGGTCTGTCTGTGAGTTTTCCTACACCTCTTTCTTCAGAAACATGTGAGTTCTCATGAGTAGAACTACCTGGCCATGTGTGCCAGTAAATCACTGTATTCTTTCCAGAGATATTTTCTTTGAGCTTTAGCCAACACTGCATTGTGGGAAATGTGACAGCAATGTGACAAACATTAATGTTTTTGATACACATCTTCCCCAAGATGGCCAATAGTTAGCTAAGGAAGAAGAGTTTGTACTCATTTTTGAGCCAAGACAAGAAAACTTCAGCTTTTCAGACAAGTATCAACAATATACTGTATTTTCCATGAGTCAAAAAATGATAGAAAACTGTTCCAAAGTCTGCAGATTTATTTCCTAATGTCTTTGATGACTTCCTAAAGCAAACTTCCCTTATTAGCACTACCAGAGGACGAGATGTGCCATGAGGTTCTAGGGACTTCTGGAGAATTTTATATTTTTTGCTTTGAAATGTGTTTGTGGAGTTACATTTTAATTTTTATTCAATTTACATTTGCAAGAGGCAGGGAAGGAAACGGAAACTCAAACTTACTATGGAAAGTGTTTTCAGTACTAACTGTGCAATGTAAGAAACTCTGCTCCTACCAGATTTTACAAGTGAGACTTCAAAATCTCCAGAAACAGGGCTTCTGCTAAGCTGACAGTATTCCTTTGACTTTGACCATATTGGTCATTGCTTTTGCAGACTTAGCAAAAAGGAAAACTGCTGGCTTTAGCACCAGCACTCCCACAAAAAAAGCAAGCCTACTCTCTTTTGGCCTAGTGCAATGGAGATGCCAGCTTAGTATTTCAATCTAAGAACAAGCATCTTCGTCAGTCCCGAGTCAGCCCTTCCTGGCAGGGAGCAGCCCTGGATCAAATGGTGTCCCCCAGATGTATTTCTCTTTGTCACTGTCACCCACAGACACGTCCTCTGAAAGCAAAGGGCCCAAGAGTGATGCAGCTGACTGCTGAGCAGGGGGTATCATTCAAGCACCAAAATGGCTTTTGACCAGCCAGACTCCTGGAGCTGTTTCTTAATCAGCTCCTTTAATACTTTATATTGATTACAGATCTAATCTGAAGCTCACTAAAACCAGTGAGGACAGGCTGTGTCACAGGGCCCTGATAATGGTGACAGAAGTGATGGATTTAGTATAACTATCTGCAAACACAAAATCCTCCTGAATACTGATTTACTTCTTTACTATTTGTTCTCAATTTTCTACATGTTTCTGCCTTTGACACTTGCTGCTGCATCTCCCACCTGCCCTCCCCAGCTCCAGAGCCCTGAGTGTCTGTCATCATATGCAAGGAGGTGGAAGAGGTTGATGGTGACGAACTGCAAAGAGACAGGGAGAGCAGGGACAAGGAGAAATTGCACACCAGTAGAGCAGTGAGCTTCTGACAGGGTGACTTGGCAGCTCTGGCTCCCCTATCCAAGGTGGATACACCTTCTGCAGAACCAAGATAATAGAGAAGAAGAGTTATGATGAGGGCAGGGAGCTTGGAAAGGGCTTGGAAGCTGTACCTGGGCATTTTCCAGCTGTGTTGTTGATCTGTCTTCTGAACAAACAACCCCAGACTGGGACCTTGACATGGCCTTTCAGTGGTATTAACAGTTTTCCAGCTCCCAGGACCCACTGGCCTCTGTGTGGCTCTGCCAGGGACTTAGAGGTGATGCCTGCTCTGCCTAGCAGAGGCACGTGGTGAAAACTTGCAGCTCTGATCTACCAGTCCCAACTGAGGTTATCACTAGGAGTGCTGGGCTCATCTCTGAGCAAAATACCCCAGTTTCCTTCCCAAAAAGGCTGTGTCTGGTACCCAACTGGGATGAGGTGTGAGCACACACAGCACAGGCCTTGATCTGATTTTGAGACCTAATCACCTTGAGAAAATGAGCATTGAGCTTCTTTCCTACTTCCCCAGTCACTTCTGATGGTCACCTCTGCCTCAGCCCAGCCCCAGCACACACAAAGATGGAAAATCACTTTAAAACAGAGTGTTTGTGTTTTACAGCAATAATGAGTTCTTTGGGTGTTTCTCTCTGGGAAAGGTGTTTTCTTTCTGCCCGGAAAAGACAGTGATTTGAGAGTTGAAATTGAGCATGATTTTACTTTTAGTGAGAGAAGGAGGTAATAAAAGCTGATAACACTTGCAGGTAACAGCAGAATTCAGTATACTCAGAAGGGCTGCTGTTTGGGGTTGGGGTTATGGTGGGTATTTGTTTGAGGGTGTGTGCTTTGTTTACATTTTAGACTCAGGCAAGGGAGCCCACTCCTGTGTGTGCTGTTTTGTTTTCTTGCCTGAACTGCAGTGCTGTGTATTTTAAATTCAAAAAGTGGAAAATCTAGCAAGTACTTCAAAAGATTATCATGTATTGTTTTACATTCTGTGTTGGACCTACAAGAAAGTATCAGCAATTCTCTGAGCTGTGGGAGTCCTTCCTCAAGTCCCCTGGCCCAGCTCCAGTAACAAAGTGCCTACCAGAACCTTCTGTTTAGTTAAGGACTTCCTAAAGTTCCTGATTGAACTTTATCAATGCCTTACTGTTACCCAGGTCCTGTGAAAGACAAAGACATGCAATATTGAATTAAACACATTTCTTTTTCTTTTGCATGTGCAATGCTAAGGGACAATTGCTCAGACAATTTCATTTACTGTTTCAGTAAGAGCTTTCATAATACACTACTGCGGCCTACACTGCCTGAAACATCAACCTTATGCTTTTAAGATGCTGCTTCTGTAGTGTCTCTGGCTTTAGCCAGACTGATAAGGAGTCTCTAAAGCAACTGGTATTGATTCCAGCCTGCCAAAGGTAGCACTGGCAGCAGCATTAGGTGTCCTTCAGATGATCTGTGCAGAAAGTCTCTCCTATTTGTCAGCAGCAGCAGCTTGAGGGCAGTCCCATCCCCACAGTTCAGCCAGGCAACAGACTACATGAGCTCTCCTCAGCCACTCCAGTGTTAAATCAGCTGAGTGACTTCAGGCAGCCCCAGCAGCAGCACAAATTAGATAGGCTGACTTCTGTGGCAGTGTTGATGAGGAGCACTCCAGTGATCCATTCCCCCAGCTGAACTGCCGGGGTGAGTTCTGGCAGAGCAGTAACAAGCAGCTATGGACAGATGTGTCTAAAGCTGCCACCGCCTTCCCAGCAATGATTGTCAGAACACAGCCTCAGTACAGGAAATGCTTAAATTACTGTTGGGATTTAAACCCAGGTATCACCTTGTCAGGACTACGCGATGTCATCAAAGTGTGCTAGCATTTTCCAGAGCCTTTTCTACATGCATGTCCCTAATGGTGGGTACTTTAAAGGGCAAAAGTTTTCTGCAAATCCTCTGAGTAACAGAGGACACATTGCCTCCAGCATCACAGACAGCACTTATTGTAGACTCAGATGAAAAATCATAATTAAATTGAAGAACAACACTGCAGTCCTCTTTGCATAATCCCTAGCTCCATAATTTCTTCTGCAAAACTGACTCTTTTCTCATTAGATACAAACAGAACTGGCCCAAGTTCATTTTTTGCATAATAACTGAAAACTTGTGATAAACTCCCAATATATTTAGCAGTATCAGTAGGTAAGCAGGTCTGCTGGCACTTTTGTGCTCCCAAGCAGCATGTGGCCCTTAGATAGGACTATCTGGAAACGAGCTTTCCCGCCACAGTACTTACATACCACACTCCAGGCTGGCAGTATTTGCTTTCCCTTCCATTTTTCTGGTTTGTAAATTCTTCTCGCAGCTCCTGACTTTCACAGGATCGTCACCAGGTAGTCTTTCTGCCATCTGTAGCTATACTTCTATCCTTCTCATCTGCTCTGACTGCATCCTGTAGGTTCATCTCATTCTTTCTGCAGCCTATGACAGAGAAAAGCAAATGCAGAGTCCTTCATTCACTGTACCCAAGAACTCCTGAATTTTATGGTCTTTTCATTAAATTGATCTATTTGCAAGTTCACAGCAAATAAAAACTAAAGTGACAAAATAAGAAAAATATTCTTTCACCTTTTTAAACTTTTCATAAGTTAATTACCAGTTTCAATCTATAATCAGAAAGAAGGAGGGCAAATTGTCTTTTGTTCTTATTGAACCACATACAAAGACTGAATTTTATTATGATACAAAAGGAAAGAATTTGTCATCATTAACTGTAATGTTTTCGGGAAGGAGGTTAGATAGGAGACTTAGCATCATTAAAGGTTTTTATCTAAAGATTTTCTGCCTCAAGTAATTGTTCTGAAGAGGTAAACACACAGAGAGATTATGCCATTAATTCTCTTTAATGAAGTTCCGTGGTAAGTGTTGTTTTGTAGGCTCATTTGAAGAAGTCTTGAAAAAATTTCTGGGGTTTTGTTTATTTACTTATTTTGCAGATGTTTTGCAAAACTGTGACTAAATAATATATTTTGTGTTTACTCTATTGCTACTAGCTTAGTTCTTTGAAATCAAATGGGGTGGCTGGTTATGGGGCTCCTTTTCATATTTACCAGTGGAGCCTCAGGAAGCTAACATGGATACAGCAAATGTGGTTAAAAAAATTATTTTTTAATTATCTTTTATAACAATCGTTTCTAAGCATAAACATCTGGTCAAACTGTTGCACATATCTGTGTGCTCTAATACTGTGTAGTTTATACAAAATACCTGTGAAGGATCACCTAGTCAAACTTTATCAGTACTCCTTGTTCAATTATTCTGAATATTCCTCCCGTTCATTGGGCAGTTCCTAGCTTTGCAGTGTCTGCATTTCTTCTTCTGAGAATTAACCCACGTTGTTCACGTAACCCTGATTTGAGCAATTTATTCTTTCTGGGTTCCCATTGCTTGAAATACTGAAGCAGATTGACAGAGACCGGTTCCTCAACATTTGAAATATGTGTATTTTCAACTTTTGTGGGAGACTACAAAGAAATTTCAGTAGGTACTCTTCTTATCAGCAAATCTGCAGCACTTTTAACTTTATCTTTTTATCTGGTAGTACAACGTTCTAATTTTAAAAGCAACTTTAAAGAGTTTTCCCAGAGATTTCTCCTCAGGTCCCTCAGTAAGATGTTTCTCTGAAGAAATCTCATGAGAACTTGTTGCCTGTTCTTGTATAGCAAGCATGGTCTATTAGAAATTAATTTAAAACATTTTCCTGAATGGAGCTGCATTCTAGCAGCTATTGGTGGTGCAAGTAATGCTCCATTGTGTCACCAATGAACTGTCTGATTAGACAATTATTTTTCCTTTAGTGTAGGATCTGATCCTCTAACAAAGTTTTGACCCTTCTTAATTTGTTGGGCAGTGTAAAACTTGTCTTTACTGACTTCATAATGATATTACTTCTCACCTCTGACTCTTTCAAAAGCATGAAAAGTGAGGGGAAATAATCTGCCATTTGCTTTCTCATTGCTCTCTTAAGTGGAATTGCTGGTAGAAAATCTTCAATGCCAATGATTTTTCAAGTGCTCCCATCTTTTTCAAGGTTTTCATGGAATGTGCTTTCTTTTTCCACACATACATATGCAGAAAACTGGGTAAAATCTGGTGAAGGAAATAAAATCATGGTGAAAAGAATTTTATCTCTTCAGAAAGTACCTGTTTGCCGGAGTGAGATTCACATGAAAATAAAACCTTGCTAAACATCATGGCAAACCCCAAAGAATGCATTCTCTTTCCATATACCAGCATAAAGAATATTCTTTTCCTCCCCAAACTTACACATGGCTTAGGGGGATGAATAAAAGCAGAGAATTGTTTTATTAACCCCTCCTCCTCCCAAGTACCTCTGCAGGACCTGCACCATTAGCAAGGACATCATGGAAGAGACTTGAGGGAAGGAGGTCAAAGGAACTGTATAGCAAAGGCTACATCATTCCTCCCTTACAGAGACTCTAAGACTCTCTGCTCCAATTTCAATTTTCCAATTTTCCTGCTTCTTTGTTCCCAAAGGCACATTAAAGAAGAGGGAGCATTTGTTCTACATCTGTTTCTTTCTGAATAATGAGTGATCATTTCTATTATCTGATTAGGGCTTGCTACATTCCAAATTACTTAAAAATTAAAGGAAAAAGAAAGGAGGAAAATAATTATTTTAGCATTCTACAGTGTTGAATACCTCGGACAACACAGCTGCTTGGCTGGGTGGTTTGGGACAACTACTCTTGGCTCTTGCTGCTGTGGGCATGTGGAGGATGCCTCAGCCATGGTGATTTGGAGAAAACAAATTCTCAGGATAAAGACTGAGAATTTTATCTTTCTCAGGATAAAGTTTGGGCAGTTTCCTGGGATTCTGAGCCAAAGTACTGCAGGTCCCTGTTCTCTGAGGTAAGGCTCCTTTGGAACAGTACAATATGCTCTTTGAGGTGTTTTGTTAATAGCATCCAAGCACCCAGGTAGGACGTAGCTCTCCTCCTACAAAGCAAAATTACAGGAACAATTAATAAAAGGTCTCCAATTCAGGGGATTATTCTGCCTGTGACTTAAGCCTGAGGAGGATCATTATCACCAGCCAGCAGAGGATCTATAAATAACCCACGGAGCTGATTTTAAAGCATTAGTTTAGCCTCTCAGGGGGAATTCAGAGCATTGTCTAAGTGTGGTTTGAGGCAAATATTATCATAAAGCAACTTATTGTTTTACTTCACAGTGGCGAGGAAATCAGCATTTCTTATTATCAGGACAACTGACATTATTCCAGCTCATCACCAAGACTTGTGGCAGAACAAGGAGAAAGAATGAGGCAAAGCTGCAATTCCTCAGCAAACACCTTTTCTCAGAAAAGGGGAGGAGAGAATACACTAGTTCTGAAAATGCTGACTGATAGTTCTGGAAATAGGTCCAGTCCACCCCTTCATGGGCAGGTAGAGCAGGAACAGTAGGCAGGCTCCTCTTCCACACCAGGTTCTGCAGAAATGCTGTTTTAATAAAAATTTCTTTCATGTGTTTCTATAAAGGGTGTGCACACATTCTGTCTGGCCAAGTATTTTGCATCTCCCTCAGCTGGCTGGTCAGGAGATGAGGGCTTGCAGGCTTTATCAGATGGTGAAGTTGTCCTGTTAATTTAGTTTGTACATTCAAGCCCATGCCTGGTGATGTGCTCCTCACTTTAGTGAAAAAATGTTGCACACCTGCCAGTGAAAACATACAGTATTTTTCTTGCTCAAACAGTGATATTACCTCCAGAAATGTTGATAAATCCAGATACAAAAGCAAAGCAGTCCAATACAATGCTGCTAGAAATATAATCCCTTAAAAATTATGCTTGAAAATGGGCTAGATCTTCTATTTTTATCAATTCAACATTGTTTACTTATTATTAATGGCTACAAAAATTGTTCTGTTATTCTTAAGAGCATGCACAACATCTCTGTTCTATCTGTCTAAAGATACTGAGGCAGCCTGATACTTCCCTTACTTATGAGATGAGTTGAAGGCAAGGGATAACTGGGGAGGAAAAAGGGAGACTTATAAATGGATGTCCCACCCCTGGAAGAGTTCAAGGCCAGGTTGGACAGGGCTTGCAGCAACCTGGTCTAGAGGAAGCTGTTCCTGCCCATGGCAGGGGGTTGGAACAAGGTGATCTTTAAGGTCCCTTTCAAACCATATTATTCCATGATTCCCTGAAAAATACCTTTTTTCACATGTAGAAGCTGTACCACTCTACCTGGAAAATAGAAATATAATAGTCCATCGAGTGTGAATGTAATTATTTATATACCATCTTATGGAAATGAGTGGATAAAGCACTCCCAGTGTGAGCTCTTTGTAGGGAAACTGTCCTTGAAGCCTAAGACCGCATTATTAAGGTGCCATGGCTGCACTCAGAATAGGTCAAATTGGGTTAGAATGGTCAAAAAATCCATTTTTGATCTATATGTTGCACTATGAAATTAAAAATTAAAATAATAAGGGGAAGAGTAGGGAAACAAGTTATCAAGAGCCAACCATTGTCAGGGCCCTGAGTGCACCAAGAGAACAAATTACAGAGTACTCATTTCGTCAATTAAATCCTCTTTTTCATGGCAAAGGAAAAATAATTTTAAAAATTCTGACTAACTTTCTAACTACATTTTAGCAATAAGGACATAATTTACAGAATTTGTGCAATCTGCATTGCTGGGCATGCCTAAGAACAGGCTATACAAATATCTGTGTGAGTTACTACACTTGACCCCAGAGAACAGAATTTATGGCTGGGATTATACCCAGTCCTACATATGTGTGGTTACATAGACCTCTATTGCAGCAAAGTAGATTTTCATTTAAATGTGGCATCCTCTAATCAACCCCTGCCATATTATATTATTACCTTAATGGTTTTCTAGGTAAGAAAGCTAGATACATAATTTGTAAGGTGTTCAGTACACTATCAATGGATGTATATAGATACACATTTGCCACAACCTGAGTAAGAAACTCTCATCACATTTGGCCAACCTATTGACCTTGCTGTCTCAAAAGGCAGGAGAGGAAATGCACTTTAAAAGCAGCCAGACTAAGTGGAGTGACCTGTACATATTCAGTATTTCATAATCTGAAAGACCAGTTGTATTTACTGTCATTGCAATTGCAACATAAAAATGTATTCCCAGAAGCATTCTCTGGAATAGAGCACAGTGGCTGCTAATAGAGTAGCAAGATGGCCAATCCAAATTCAGGGCAAAGGAGCTGGGCAATGACCCAAATATATTTGCTTGAGCTGTGACTTAGTGAATGAGAAATGAACATTTTGGTTGGTTGAGAGCAGCTCTCACACAGAATGTTTTATTTGCCTTATCCCCAGCCTGGCCTGATTTTAGATGTATGTCAAAGTCCTTTTTTATCCCTGAAAATTAATGAAAATTATTTAATTTCTCATGCACAGATAAAGACATATGCATCTTTTATATCAACTACTATTTTTTGCTTTTTGCCAATGCTTTACTTAAAAGCTCATAAAACTAATGGGTTTGTTCTAATAAAAAGGAAAGCCCTTGAGACCTCATATTCCCTGGCTGCACAGAGCTGCACAGATGAGGGCGAGAGTCTCATAAATCCCTTCAAGCTGAAAGATGTAGTAAAACTTAGGTTTTACTGTGTTTTGGAAGCCAGGAGGCATTTGCAGGCATATGCAGCATCAAGGGATGTACCTGTTTACATCCATGCTCCAAAGAAACACGTTCAGAAAGCAGCAGGAATCATCAACCCAGGAAACTTGAGAAGAAACCTCTTCATGTAACTGTCGTGGCTTATTACCCACAATCTTCTTTGTTATCTCCACTTTCAGGGTTCTCAGAGATGACTTCAGTTTGTGCCCAAGCTGTCATCAGCATGAAAAACTACTACTTGGCTCATCATTTTCCAGCTCTCACAAAATCCTGCCTGTCCTGTGACAGGGAAGTTGTTATTTGTGACAGCTTATGCCTTTCCAGTGTCTTCTCTGGCTGCTGTAAAGAGAAGAAATTATCATCATCTCTTTATAGCTGCCAGCTATGACTGCTTTTGAAAGCACTTTCAAACCTTTTCTGAGGTGCAGGCAGATGATCTGGCCCTAAACTCGTTATGAACTTAACATTTTGAGTAGTGGGTACACCATAGCAATTATTTATGTTCTTTAAGCTCTTTGAAAAAATGAAGCACTCTGTAAGCATTAAACATCTGTTCATATGGCAACATGACCGTTCCCAAGCGAGTGCTTGCACAACGCTGAAAGGTCTAAAATGAAAACACTTTTAAGAAGCATGAAATTCAGGAGTACTCAGGTCTCCTCTCTGCACTTTGCCCACTGGCCCTGCTAGGCAGTGCCCACTTGTCATGTTCACATCACTCCTCACAAGTGAAACTCTCTGGATGAGCTGGGATTACCAGGATGGAGGAAGCTGAACCCTGCAAGCTTTGAATAGAAAGCCAAGGTAGCTTTTGTACTTGGGACCTTTTCACCTTCTCCCTCATGTCCTCTGCCTGTGTTTTTCTTGCATCCTTCCCCAAGGAAATGTCCAAGTCTGATAGGAATCAGAAGAAATCTTGCAGTGACCCTTTTGGCATTTAAACTCCCACTTCCAGCAGTGGATTCTGGTGGAGTTGATGTCTCAAAGTTCTTAACATGCCTCTAATGTGCCTGTGATAATACAGAAAAACTTAGATACAGCTGGTAAAGCAATCCCTTTCAGAGCCTCCCCACTCTGACCAAAATGCACCACCCGACCTCAGGGACCAAATGTAGGTGGCTAAACTGGAAAGCCGGTTAGATTCCCTTGTTGCATTCCCTACTGCAGGCATTTAGAGTGACTGTTTGGAAGAGCTGCTCCTTTTCTCCATTGATTCGTAAAGAAGGTAGGAAGGCTCTTAATTAATTGCATAATTTAGAAGTCAAACACCGTGATAGTCTTCTCTGCTCGTGCTACTGCTCACTGCAGGATGTTCACCTGAGCTCTGAAGCAATTTAATAATTATGATGTAAATCAGAGGGAGATGGATTTTAAAGGCTCTTTGCCTTTAATACTGCAATAGTTTTCTAGCTTGAAAAAATTACATGCACAAATCCACTGTGTTGCTGCATGTAGTCCCTAGACAACAGCAATGGTGTTCAGCCATGGAAAATGAGTTACTTGGACAAAGATGAAAGGTTCTAGAGTAGCTTTTTAACAAAGGACAAAATATAAGCAGCTAAAACACCAAATTACTTTCACGACAAGTCCCTTTAGATTTAGGAGAACATTTTGCAGCACTAATGGGCGGCCAGGCAACCACACCAGATACCCTGCCTTGCCCTGTTTCTAAGGGTGTGGACCTGCCACAAAGAGGAAGATGATGTCATTGGGAGATACTTATCCATTCTAGCCCTGCCTTTGCCTGTAAAAACGTTTAAATGGTTTTTTTTTTGTTTCTTAATTCTGGCTTAATTCTGATAAGAGGTTTTATGGCTGTGGGCTAGGTAGGTTTGTTGCATTACACTGGCTGAAAGGTTATAAACACAGCCATCACTGAACTGTATCCCTGGTTTCCCAAGACTATTCCCTTCACTTTAACTAGAAGTACTTCTGTCACAAGACCACCACACTTCTCAGCTACACAAATTTTAACACCTTACATTATTATAATTTAATAATAATGTTAAATCATGAGTCTCAGAAATCTGTAAATCAGAGCGATGAACTAAAAGATGGAGCTACGTAAAATTAATAAGTTTTAAAAGAAATAATGCAACTTGTAATTTTTTTATCTAGGGAAGGCTCAGAAGAATTTATACATTTACTTTCAATCCCAAATTTGTGTCTGGAACAATGCCCTCTGCCAGTCAGGTTTAATAGAAACATAGGATCTGCCATGCTCCATTAAGTCCATGATCCATCAAGTCCAATATTGTCCCCTCTGCTTGGCAAATGCAAGATGCTTCAAAGGAAGGCAAATTGTCCGTCATGCACTTGGCCAATTTTTCAATTTGAATAGTCCATTGTGCAAAAGCCACTCCATCCTTCATGTCAAGTCCTTGTCCCATGTGGTTGCAAATGTTAAAGTAATCAAATGGCATGAATGACCCAATGTACCGGTTTAATATTTTAATAACATTTAAGGCTGTGTTTATGCTCTGGTTGGGTCTGTTTCTCTTGAACTGTCAATTGTTTTTGTGCACAATGCTGCCCACATTCATTCTCATTATCTCTCCCATTTCAACTTCAATTCGGCAGCCGAATAAATCAATAGTATTCACAAACCTCCACAATTTTGTGCCAGTATTAAAAAATCACTTCTGATTTTAAATAGACATTAGAGGATATTTCTATTAGACAGCTACTTGATGTAACAAACAGGATGCACTGATCAGAGCCTTGCAGGAGCGCTCCACTGAATTTCCTTCATTTGAATCATATTCTGTTGCTGCTGAACTGGGTCCAGACGCCTCAGTAAGAACTACTGATAGTTATTGCTGCACTGCAGGGGAATGGTAGCAGAGGGAAAAGAGGGAAGATGGGCAAAATAAAGGAAAATAAGTAGGGAATTTGTATGGGAACAAGCAAGCTTCATGTACATAAAATTTCTTACATATTTTTCTTCATGAGATGTACAGTCAGGTTTAACATCTCAGGGACGGGGATCTTTCAGGTCCTGCAAGTCAAGGGCATCCTTGTGCCTTGTATCTGGATTTTATTTGTGGTTTCCACAAAACTGGATGCTGGTTATTTAATTGGCTCAGCATATCTAATCTAATAGGGCTACAGGGAGATACTGCTCAGGACAGTGTCTAGCAGTCCTTTCAGGATCTAATGAGCTGTGTTGTGTTAATTGTGGGCACGTCACAGAGAGAAAAGGGCAAAAATGCTGATACACTCACACTTCCTTCCTTGCATTCCGTCTTAGTATCTGCCTCCTTTCTGTGGTAATGTCATCTCTGAAGATGACTGAAACAAACTCTTGCCTCCTCCCCAAAATATTTTCAATCATTTCCTATGTATCTCACAATCTCACTTGTTTTGGGACAAGTCAGTGTATCACTCTTGGCCTTTTTAGAGCTTTGCTTGCGTTCGCAATAATTTTCACCCTCCCCTTTTTACAATGCGAATGCAAATGTTTGAAAGTTTAAGTGTGTGAGGCTCTTGAAGTTTTCTTTTCTTAATCTAATACTACATGTTAGTTATTTTTTTTACATGTGTAAAAGGGATTTTTTTGATTTGAGAACCCGATTTTGGCTACAATGCAAATTTTTAAAATGCTTCTGTAAATCTTTTAACATATTGGTTTTACACACAGGATGTATACTTAGTGTACATTTACTCATCTGATTTTAACAAGCCCTTGAATAATTTTTGGATCTCTTCAAATGAATCCTATGCCCACATCAAAGTCCACAATGTGCAGATTCCCAGTCTCCCAAAATCTCCGACTTGCCAGGCACATATTTGTGTCAACAGATGTTCCATCTGATAAGGAAACCGTTTGTATCACTTTTCCCTTATGGACTAAATTTGATGCTTAGGATTTCAAATTTTCAGGGTTTACTCTACCTCTGGTTATACAGATGAATTTCCTTTGAGCTCTCTATTGGTAAGAAATCCCTGTTAGCTGAACCTGGAAGCCAGAGGGGTGGGATTCCTAGACAAAGCCCTCGTTGCAGGCAGCTTCCACACAGCAGCTCTGGTAATGTAATGAAAAATATAGAGGGAGATGGAAATACCTCTATAGGCATATAAATGCTTTCTGCATGAAAGACACTTCCTTGTGTCTGTCTGTCATGTTATCACAAAATACTTTGCCTTCTACTGAAGCTCTTCTGCTGAATAAGCATCTCTGGTCTCATCTTCTGAGTTTTAATGGGATCTGTAGTTACAGTTTACTCCTAAAAACCAGGACATGGGTGTTTTAAAAATTTATGCAACCTGTGAGGGTCTCCTGAGTTTTACCTTTTCTCCTTAATTTGTCTGAGGTACCAGTCCAGCTGGACTTGGCTCTGTTCTGAAACCCTAGGAAAATTTCTCCCAGTTTTTCATGGGTTACTGTTTCTATTAAAAGCCAAATATGAATCTCAATCTTTAGTGAAAGTGATTGCAATGTGATTGATGGAATTGACCTGAATTCGCCAAAAAAAAAGGGAACGAGATCCTTAAAGCTTTTTTGCTTTCCTTAACTTGGAAAGTGAAGTGGGAAGTGTGATGTCCATACCTCTGTGTCATCACCGGGTCACCCAGTGAAAGACAGGAGTGCTGAGGTTATTTTTTTCCTTATTTTGACCTCTACAACACTCTTCCTTCCTGAAACACATATTAATTCAATGGGACATCTACCTGTTACTGGCAACAGAATAGTTATTCTAATTTTCATGGCAAAAGATATTGTATCTTCAGTATATTCTAAATTGACTGCAGGGAATAATTTATAATAATGTCATATCTCCCTTTTCCCACACTTTCTCATCTTCTCTGTCAGTTGCTTTGAAGATTGTTACCAGCAAGTGTAACAGGAATAGTCTCTTTCCAAGTATTCTGTTTGTTTGGGGTTTTCTTCTTTCTTTTTGTTATTGAGCACCTCTCAACTGCTAAAAACTTTGGCATTTCCTCACTCCTTTTTCTGAAAAGTGGCAGAAAACTACAGGGCAGAAAAACTGCAACAGAAGTATATATAGGATCTTTTTCTTTAATTTTCATTTCATGACACAGAATATGGGATCCCCAATCTTATAGAGCACCGCAGCTTGGCATGAGTTAAACATGTTCTATGCTATGGCAAAGCACCTGTGGCTGCTTTAATCAGACTTCAGGCTTCACTGTGCCTCTGATATCAATTCTGATTAATTCCTAATGAATGTCTCTGCATCTTGGTACAGAGGTGAGTTGTGGCCTCTTCATAAGAAGTTTATTACCAGGAGGCTTAAGACTAACCCACCAGTTCCCAATATCATCTCCTGCTCCCCTGGGAATGATGATATTCTAAGTGCTCAACCCTTCACTCTGCACTGAACAGCATTTCAAGGGTAAGAATTATTTGGTAGAGCTGGAAACATGATTTTTGCTGTACCAGATAATGAGGCATTTTTTCACTTGGCCCCAAATGACTCTGGAGCTGCACAGGAGGATGTACTCCCACTGCAGCACAGTTACAGTGCTTAGCAGGATCTTCCTTTGATTTCCTCCCCCTTGTAGCTGTCCATCCCTCTGATGCAGGATGGAAAGCAGAGTTTTGGGATGACCCCCTGAGTTGCTGTCACTCAAACAGTGAGCACCTCTGGGGGAGTGTTATCACCTATTCCACAGCAGCCCGCAGAAGGAGAGATTACATTTTCAATCAACACTGTGCATTGTGGTATTTACTCCTCTTCCAACCAGAGGAGTTTAATGCTCTGAGGTATGGCAGGTAGTTAGGACCAGATGGTATTTCTTCAAGAGTTCTGATGAGATTTAAGGAAAGTAGGCTCTGAACTATGACAGAATCAGGCAATCTTTCAGTCAAAACTGCCAGGCACCCCGGACAAGGGAGCTCGGAATGGTGCAAGCCAGGATGTTTTCCTCCTCAGGGAGCCACGCTTGTCACTCAGATTTGTCGTTCATACCAGTGAGCTGCTGTTTAAAGTTCTTCCTGCTAAGGTGTCACAAGTGAGAATGTGTCTACAAATTAAAGTATATTACAATTCACAAAACAGCATCAAAAAGCCCCTTGAACTCACCATGAACAGTTTTAATTCATCACTTGACCTTTTTGCCTCTTGATATTATTTTTGTTATGTCTTGCTTCCCCTGTTCTGATCCCCACAGTGACTCAAATCCCCCAATTAGAGAAAGATCAAACTGTGTCCAAAAATACTCAGACTTAATTACTTGCACAGGATGGAAATCATTGATAACTTTCTAAAATAAGAGCTACTCTGTACTCCATACATCCATTGCAACCCTCAGCCTCATTAGTTGAAACACTGGAAATATCCGTGCAATAACTTTTGCTATCAACCAACAAGGGAACAGAGGGGCACATTGCACTCAAACACCCATATTTGAATCACTGTCAAAAAGAAAAATTATTTGTTAAAGATGTTTTCTTGTGACGATAAATTTACTTATCACGTGGTTCACAGCACTCAGCTGTAGGCTAAGGTTCATGTTTACATTTTCAAGGAGTATTGTCTGACAGAGGGACAGGGAAACTAATCTAAGGGAAAAATCCAGCCCTTACATATAAATGATAAGCAAATCTTAGGAACGTAAACTTTTTAGAGGTTATAAACTACATACAGTCCCCAGGGCAATGCAGAGATAAGGGAATTGATTCTGTTTTCCCTTTCCTAGTGGCACTTCTGCTAATCTCTAATTTTTACTAGTAGGACTGAAAAGAGAGGAATAAAACTTAATTGGCGTGGGCTCAAGATCCTGTGACTTTGCTCAAAAGTGGATTGGATTTGTCTAAGATGTACCTGGCTTGCCTTAGGAAAAAAGGATCTCATGGGTGCAAATATGTAAATGTACCTATAGTTGCCGCTTAATGCCAAGAAAGAAAGACTATTTGTCCATTTTCTCTTTGAAAATGTACCCAGTGTCTATCTAATGGTACCACTGGCACTTCAGTAGCCTTCTATTATTACAAAGTAGACTACATAATACCACTGCAACGCACAGCTCTGAGGGCCTGGTTTGCAGTAGGTGATTTGACAGCATTTTATACCCACTCACTTCACATGGGCCTGAATGGCTGCACAGGGTGCCTGAAATTACAGGCTCAAATCTCAGGAATGTGTCTTTTCATCTCATGTAAAAAGCCTTAAACCATAATATTAGTTCTGAGGCTGAGATCTGCTTACAGATCAGTGACATCACATCACTCCTTCTTTTTTCTTCATGCTGATTTAACCTGTTTAGACTTTCATAGAAGTCCTTGATGTAGGAGCTAAATGTCCTTGAAAACACTGGGTTCTTGGCAAGTAGGCAAATTCCCAGTATGAGGCAAAGAAGGCCAATTTTGCTTTCATTACACTGTTGCTATTCCCACCAACTTCCCAATTTTTGTGAAAGTAGTACACACACGTTAGAGAAGGGTTCAATGTACTGCACGACCTGGATTCTATTTCTAGCATTACCATGAGTGTCTTTTTGCTTCTCTTCACCCGTCACTTCAAGCAAATAAAAACCAGTTTTGTCTCTTGAGGGAAGGTACTCTTCCTTTTTCTTTTAATAAAGCAGGAAAATAATAATTTGGCGTGTAACATACAAAGTTGTTCCACAAGGGAAATTGTTACTAGAAGTTTCTTAAATCTAAATCACTTGATTTCAACAAGGAGGTCTTAGTGGCTACAATCCAATTTTCAACAAATAGGTTAGATTTATTTTCAAATTAACAGTGTTAATGTACCTGTCAGAGAAGTTCTGGTAAGGGATAACCCCAGGGCATAATTCCCTAAATGATGTTTTTCCCCATCACTTTTCCCAGTCTTACTTAAGTGCATATCTACTCATTTAGGTGCTTCATAGATCTGCAAGGTCTTACTGCTATGATGGGTTAGTCTAAGAACCTGAATATATTTCCTAATATTTTATTATAATAAATGCTAGCTGTGCTATCTGTTTTCATATTTCAGACCTTTACTTCATTCATTCAGCTTAAAGAAGCTGAAAAAGAATGGGAGAGAGAAATACAGAACTCATGTTTCTGACAATATTTCCAGGAAATGTATTGCTGTGGGTTAAGAGACACTTTGTTTCAATTTAGAAAAGATATTTCTTGATCACTCCCTTTCAGTTGAAGAACACTGCCAAGGGGAATTTTGAAATCTGAATTGTATATTTCCCATAATTTTGAGGAGAACACAAAAATTCTGCCAGAGGGTAATTGATCTATATAAAAAAGGCCCTGTTCCACTCCAATTTCTGCCAATTTCAAGACCACTGTCTTGATCAAGTCACTCTGGTGAAAATAATGAGGGATTGTATTTTGATTGTAATTCCAAATCAAACATGAAATAGTTACGGCATTAAATCCATGTTCTAAAAGAAAATTATGAATAATGTTGCACCTTTAGTAATATAATACCACACCTGTTATATTTCCCTGTTTGCTGTAAATCTTTGGGGCTTTTCTGCTCCTGCTCTGTCCTCAGAGTAGTATTCCTTTCATTATTTCACTCCTGTCTAAGCAACTTTCAGGAAGCATTTTTCTAGATTAAAATGACATCACTTCCAAACCCTGTAAATTCAAGTCAGCATTCACAAAACGTACTGGATTGGCAGCCTTTGGCTGTAAAGTCTTTACCCAGCTGAATCAACAGCCAGCACAAGCTTGCCTGCCTTGCTCTGCCTGGTATTTCCAATTTACTCATTCTTTCTCCCTCACTTTCTGCAACTTGGCTATGCTGACATCGATCTGATACTGTGATAACATGAAATATTTTTAAGAGTAAGTATTTAGAACATTGGCATTAATGACATTATAAATGTTTTCAAAAACCTGAGCCATGAACAGAAATCAGTTTTCTGGAACATTCAGCCCTGACCAGGATTGTGTAGGTACAATTTCACTACTCTTACATTTTTCACTTTTTCTGCTGTTTCAAGAGTGCAACTTCATGCATTTTATTTGTCTGAATCTGGTACTTCAGAGCATCAACCATACCGCCAAGGCACAGCAATGATTATTAAATTCTCACTGTCAGGTAAGGCAGTGACGGCTGAAGTTTAATCATATGAGGATTCTCACATCCCTGTTCCAATGGTAGCAGTCTGACACTTCAAACTGTAAATTTTTGCTGTAAATTTTCTATAAACCATTTTACTGTGAGCAAGATTATTACCCTACACATTCCAATTAGAAATATGGATTATTTCTAACACTATAACCATACAAAGTACATTTGAGATTTGCAATGGATTCTTTTGTTGCCATGCTGGCTGGTTTTAGGTTGGATCTCATGGAAAGAAACAAAGAGGAATATTACACTTAATCTAAATACATATTAGGAACCCCATATTTCAGCTTGGTGGCTTTGTAGCAGTGTGGTGAGAAAGAGAAAAGGATCTGGTAAATTCTTTTTTACATTAGCCTTGTCCTTCAGTATTAAGATTACTTGGGGAGTTATCATCTTACCCCTTGAAAGGGAGAGACGTATCAGGAAGGCTTCTGCGAGGATGACTTCCAAATCATCCTTCCAAGGATGAATTCCAAGGTATTATCAGTGATCTGGATAACAAAATAGTGGACATTACCTTTCATTATAGGAACAGCAAACCAATCTCTACTACACAATACTCAAATTATGAAAAACACAGCCCACAGAAGACATAATTCAAATTAGTGATGGGAGGTGCAATAGAGAAAGCAAGAATGGGACTTCCTCAAAACTAAGAACTAATATAAAAACCATTTTCTATCTATTTCTGAGAAAAAAAATACCCTAAACCAACAAACCTTTATATGAGAAAGCCTTGCTCTGAGCATACATTTGTGAGGCAAGAGCATTTCCCATTGACTTTCAGCTGCACTTTTATGTTTTGTTCTCAAGGGAAATACTCAAGGCAATTGAAAGTCCATTCCTGTAGCCCCCTGTAATAACAGAGGACTTTTTTTAATAAAAGGAATACAATATGGGCAGTACCATTTTTTGAGTCAAAGGACCCCTACAAGAATACAAGGTAGATGCAGACAGACTGCTGCATGTCTGTGCTCTAAAATATGTAACACTGATACAGATGTATAATTAGGTTAGATACCTAGATTGTCTCAAATTAATAACCCCAAGCACTTCAAGGTTACAGTAGCTACACAATATATCAGTTTCTTAGAGAGCAAAATTTGCTCTATTGTGCACGTAATGCCACTGAAGCTCAAAGGGCTTTTGCATGTGATGAAAGGCATAAAAAACCACTTCCCTAAACAGTTCAAAATACAAGTTAATTAAACTGACAAAAACAAAACCCAATTCTTCCTTCCAAGCTGTAGCAGAGTAAATTATCTCCGTGAAACTCTTGGTTGGCTTTTCCTGTGCTTCATGAGGACAAACTTTGTACACACAGAAAACAACAATGGCAAAACCATGGACGACGTTGAAAGCGGTGAGAGCTGGTAAGTATTTTACACTGAGACTACCTGATGATGCCCACAAATGAGAATTTCGTCTTAGTGGTGATATGTGGACTGAAAGTCCACTTTCTCTGAAGTAACTGGAAAGCTTACATAGATTTCAATTTCAGCAGCATCTGAATGCAGATTTGGAAGGCAGGCTTGTGCAAATTTATACCGATAGCCACATACTACTCCAAAATGTTTAAAGCGAGAGAAAAATGGCATCTCAGCAGCATGGAGACAAAGTAATACCTTTAATATATGTAAACTGATGCATGTACTCGAGATGTACCTACCGTTCTGTATGTTCTGCATACAAAAGCGCACAGGCTCTGCCTTGATTTTAAAGGGGTTGCACTTCTATCATAGAATAATTTTCCCTGTGAAATAATGCACCAAAAAAGAAAATCTCATAATAATGGAAGAGGCAATACGTCTCTGTACAGCAGGAATTTTTGTGGTTGGGATCTATAGAGCATAATTAGTCCTGATTACATGCCATGGGCATCTCAGCATCCTCCCACTGTTTTTCAGCTTGGCACCACGCAGAACTAAAGTAGTCAAGCCTAAGGCAGAGACATCTGGAACACTTTGGGGAACCTTGCCTCGCTCGGTAAGTCAGTCAGAGGTGCCTCTTTTTTTACCTGAAAATCTCAACTTCAACCGTTTCCCGTGTGGGGCTGGATATTTCTCTGAGTACCTGCCCAGCTTTGTGCGGATTTGGCCGGGCTGCTGGCCGCTTTGGAGCCATTCTGCCGAGAATTACCTTGCTGCTGGCAGCCCACCACCTCACGTTGTTACCGGGGCCAACCAAGCCGGGCTCCCTCAGGGCTGGGCGCCGGCTTTGCGGGGACCTCCTGAGGGCTCCCCTCACGCCCGGCTTGGCGGGAACAGGATTTACCTCAGGCCAGCGGCAGCCGCGGGCGGCTGAGAGACATTTGTAGCGCTCCTGTGGCACAGCGCCCGCCTCCCCCTCACGCCCCCCCGCACCGGGCCGTGAGGGGCG
>VXAD01008715.1:1621929-1658487 GCA_013399195.1 Dicrurus megarhynchus
GGACGGCAGCGTCCCCTCCTCTCCGGAGCGCCCGCTGCGGGAGGCGGGTGCGCTCTCCGTGGCCCCGCTGCCTCCGTGATGATGCCGTCCTAGCGAGGGATGATGACAGGCAGAGGAGGAGGAGGAGGAGGGGGGCAGAGCCGCCGCCGCCGGGAGCCCTGTCTCTTGCTAGCCTCCCTGGCACTTCCCGGCTCCTGCTGCCGGGCTGCGCATCGCGCCGCCTTCCCGACGGGCGGCGGGGTGGCCGTGGTTTTGTGGTGAGGGGTTTGTCCTCTCCAGGTGCTCTGTCCCCCGCCGGGCAGGGCTTGTGTCTTCCTCCTCCTCCTCCTCCTCCTGCCTCCTTCCCCGCCGCACACGCTGCCGGACGAGGCCGGTCGGGAGCGGGAGCAGCCGCCGCCACCGCCGCCGCCTGAGGGGACCCTGACCATGTCGAGCAAGATCAGGAAGAGCAAGGAGCAGGGGAGAGTGACCTTCCCCCCGCAGCAGGAGGAGGAGGAGGAGGGGGCAGAGGAAGAGGAGCAGCAGCGCCGGCGCCGCGGCTGGAGAGGCGTCAATGGGGGACCGGAGCCCCCTCCGCCGCCGCAAAGGGCTGTCAAAACCCTCCGGGAGCCCTACGGATACTACCCGCCCCCTCCTTTTGCCAGCACCATGTAAGTGGGGCCCGGGGTGGTGTTTGGAGGGGGCCGCCCGGCAACTTCCCCGGAGCAGGGATGCGGCTCCCGGCGAGTTTTGGGGCCGGGGGCGCGGCCGGCACCGTCCCGGCCGGCCCCGCGCAGCGCGGGCGGGAGACAGAGCGGCCGCTCCGCGCTGTCCGCGCCGCGGGCACTTCGCACCAAGTGCTCTGCGGGCATCGTCCGGCCCCTGCCTGCCCTCGGCCCCCCTCCCCAGCCCCGCGGCTGTGCCTCTTCAGCGTCAGGCGGGGACAGGTGTGTGCCGGGGCGGAGGGGATTCCATCCCTTCCTTTTTTTTCCCCCCTTCTGTTTTTTTCCCCCCTGGATACAAGCGTAGCTGCCGAGAAATTGCCCAATTATTGGCTCAGCTAAGGTTTAGAGAACCCATTTCTAAAGCAGCCCCTTTATCCCTATGTATTGTTTAAATATGTGCTGAGATAAAACCAGATTCCCCACAGAAATCTAGGACACCTGTGCAGAAAAGCCTTAGTTCTGGAGATGCACCTTAACCTGTTTGGATGTGCTCTTCCAAAATGTTAGTTTATTTTCAAAGATGCAACATCTATCTATCTATTTAGATATATAAAGAGGTGCTGACCATGATTAGACTTACTGCAAGATAAATGCATTCAATTTTACTAGTAGGGATGTTAACTTTCTTTTCCCTGACTTGCAAAATGTAGGTTGTCCATGAATTATTCACTAATTTTTATAACACGCTGAAGTTTAGGTAGACTTAACCTCAGAGGATTGCTTGACTATTTTATGTTTTCAGGACAACGTTTAGTTCTTAATTAAATATTTTAATTACCAGATAGCAAACACAGAGTTTTAAGATAAGATATTCAGCATTTGTAGAAGCCTTAATTAAAATCACCCCAGAGACAACCGTAAAATACAGAAATAATTAGGGTAATGCTTAGAATGGGATAACCACACATAAAAGCAGGGTTTACCATCCCTGTGCAGAAATTCTTCACAAATACCCTGTGCCCAGCAATCTGCACTTTGAGTGAATTGGTCTTTCACGTGCCTTCAGCTGTCAGAAAGTTAGTTGTGCTTGAGTTACTTGTCTAGACTCCCATGTAGATGATGGAATGGGAGAGGAAATAGCAGTGGGAAAGGCAGCACAGTCATTTATCTTCTTTTTTGGAGGTGCCTGTCTTTATCTGCCATAAAAACAGACTTGGGCATGTTATTTTTAGACAGTTGAAGCTGGCTCAGAGGAATTGCAAGCTATGAGTCCTCAGCTTCTGGATCCCGAGTGTCCTTCTAGAAAGTTTGGCATATTCCTGTGTTTAAGGAATGGATATTATACCATGGGGGGATCAAACTGGAGTTCAGTTTACACAGCTATAGGTGTTTGAGCCTGGAGTGAGCTCTGGGATTCTCTTGGAATTGTGCCCTGGTAGAATAATTTTTGTGGCCCTATCCTGGGAGTCTGCGAGCCCAATGGAGTGACAAAAGGGCTTACATGGATTAATGTCGTAGGCATGTATTGAACTATCGGGGCATAGAGGCAAAACACCCAGAACTATATTTTCCCTGTTATGTGCCTGTGTGGCATAGCAGTGGGATTTTTCTTCCTGGAGTAATATTCTGTGTTTGGTGCTAATGCCTAAAATCATTGTGCACGTCAGTGAAGTAAAGATGAGTATCAGCTTGCTCCTGATGCACTCAGACTGACACAGGTCAGGCTTTAGCAGGCACAGAGTGAGAATCCTTGGCTGGAAGGATTTGTAGTCTAAATATTCAGCACAAGGTGTGAGGGAAAAGAGGCAGGAAGATGTGAAGTAGTTTGCACAAGAAGGCAGACACTGTTGGGTTTTGAAATCTCTGAAAGAAGTAGCCTGTGCAAGGTGCCTGTCAGTGTACAGCTGGCTCCCTCCTGTGCTAAATATTGCTGGAAAAAGAGTAATTAACCTCGGATTCCTACTAAGATTGCAGACTGGATGCAATACTTGTTTCACAGGGTACTACATGCCCCAGTGGGAAAAAGGTGGACAAAACCTGTAAATTAAATGTAGTAGGCATCAGATATTTGACTTCCTGAGTCTATCAGAAAATCACAGCGTAGTTTTCTGGCTGGAGTGACAGAACACAAAGTAAGGACTAAGTTTCAAAGGAGCTTTAAAATTCTTTGTTGGTGCAAGTTAACCTGTTAACTTGGTTCTTTCCTGTGGAGATATTTGCCTTGTTCAGTGTGTGTATAGATGCCCTCCTGCTATCAATATATAGTCTTTTTTTTTCCCACAGGAATTCAGATGGTTGGTATTTTCCTTTGAGGAGTTAGTGAAGAGTAATTGTCAGAAAAAGCTTTGCATAGTTTATGGGGCAGGAGTTTGTTTCGTCCCCTAAGTGTGCATACACCTCCTCCTGATACCTCATTGTAATTTTTTTCCATTTTTTTGGGCTAAATCTTTCCAGTTTGGAGCCAGAACTTCTGTGAGATGACATGAGGGCATTTTGGATGATGGATTATGTTGTTTCAGACCAGTGGGAGAGTATAGACCTCAGTCAGATCTTGCAGCTGGCCTGATTTATGTTCTGCTGTTCAGCTGAATTAGCCTCCGTCTTCTGGAAAGCCCAGGCAGTAGCTCACAGAAGGGAAAAGGAAGCTCTCATTTAACGCATTTTGGATTTGGTGCAGGGACTCCCAATTTTTTTGGAACACGAGCAAACATACATACAGGAGACACTGGTTTTAGTGGTGAGGAAACAAATTTACCAATGGCCCATTCTGACGCATGGCTGTAGCAGAGCTCGGAGGGATGGGAAAGCCTTCCTTCGGGAGAGGCAGTGGGGCTGGGGCATTGCCCCTCCAACATTTCTTGTGGCCCTGCTCAGAGCCAGGAGCTGCTTCCTCACATGCAAGAGCTGTCTTTTTCTGTAACAACTGTAACAAATAAAATCTTTGAAATCATTTAGTTTGAGAGGTCTCAGGAGTCGTTAGCAACAATGCTGCTCTTATGTATCTGCATGTCTGAGCGCTTACTTTTGTCAGGCAATTACCAGTCTTTAATTTTAAATCTGGGACCTCAGAGGTGACTTCTGGCAGAATAAGAGGCACAATCTGCATCTCCTGCTCAGCTGACTCCAGTGTTGCTGCTTTTAAATGCTGTTAGCATGATGTACTTATCAGATCTCTCTATTATCACTGGACTGCATTTCCTTTTCAGGGCTAGAACGGAATCAGGATCACTAATGTACTGTAGTTTAGCAGGGGGCTAAACTTCTTGTAAATTGTTGATGCCATCTTTTATTGCATGTAATAGTTCAGGGAGAGTAACAGCGTGTTCTTCAGCACAAATTGCTCTGTGGATCTGGGAAGGCCCAGAATGAAATCTCTGTTTCTCCAGCTACTCACCTTTTCTTTAAAATTGCTTATGCCATGTGCAGTGTTAAAAAGTAGACTTAGAAACAAGATTATGAATCTTTTGGATTGCTGTAGCTAATGAGCTGGGTAAGGAAAAAGGAATTCTCGGGTCAACTCTTTGTCCCACGCTTCTTTTCGGCTGCAGTTCTAGATAGAACAGGAAAAGGGATAGGTAGAGTGACAGAGTAGAAATCTGTAATTGAAACAGCCCATGGTAGAAGCAGAGCGATTGTGGTGCTTTCTCCAGCCCTTTGCAGTTGCTGTGCTGATCAAATGTCTTGCCTTGTACATTCCTTGTAGGAATAACTCTGACCAGGCAAGGATATGATGCAATGTAAGGTCATAGTAAATGTGATATGCGCAGAAAACAAGAAATAAATGGGCATTGATTGCTCAGCATGAATTTTTTTTATTTTATTTTTTCTTCCCCATACGGAGGTCATACATTTTAGATGAAAATATTTAAGATAAGCATAAACATATTATAATGTAGGATAGGTTTTTGTGTCTTATTTACCAGGTATGTAATGAACCAGTTAATTGCTCAGGGTGTACATAGCATTGCTCTATCTGAGAGCTTGTGATACTCATCACTGGGAAAAGGTATTGAAAGGGGATGTGCTCCTTTAGGAGACTTGGCCTCACTCATGTGGGAGTCCTGCTGCAAAGAAGAGCTGATGAACAAATGATTCTGAAGGTTGGTGTGCAGTTCCTGAAGTTCTTCCTTCTTGCCAGTGAAGTTTTTCAGTTCCTCAAAACAGCTGCTTAACTGCAGCAGGCTCAGGGCCAAGTGAAACGTGTCCAGATGGGGTGGGACAGGTGTGCTTCAGTTAACATGACTGATCTCCAATTCCATCCTTCTTTATCTCTACTGATGAATTAATACAGAATAATTGGGCGTTTTTCCTACTTGGTGCTTTTGTGGGGTTTTTTGCTGTGCATTCTAGAGATATTTTTATATTTTTGTGTGTGTGTTCTTTCAACTATTTGGAACAGTTGGGAAAAGGAGCCTCATGATTTCCGTCCCTCCTTCCCTCTTTTAATGTAGGTTCTCAGCACCTTACAGAGACAGGGTTGAGTATCTGAGCTTTAGAGCCTTTGGAAATAGAACACAAGTAAATAATGCACACTTAGTTCTATTTTAATAATATTTTTAAGCCAGTCTAATGATGTTGAGAGATGCAACTTGAGATTTTTCTGGTTTGATTATTTCAGACAGCAAGTAATACATATAAGATATGCTGAAAATGGTCAAAAACCTAAAACTAAAAGCCTAACTATTTTATTCATACTTTGGGATAGCTACAAATATTAGATGCAAGAAAAGGAAAGGAGAAAATGGAATAGGAGACCCTTTACCCGATTCTTCTTGCATGCTCTACTCGGACCAGAGCTATGCTGGCTTCAAGGTCTTTGAATTTGCTGAGGAAAAAGTGGAAGAAAAGAGGGGAGAGATGTGGATGAACACAACAGCCTTATGGCTCTGTGGTGCTGCACAAGAATTTTTGCTTTTCATTTATTTGGGGATGTCTTGACAAATTTTAGTCATTAAAATACCAAGCGTCGTGCATCTTTATTTTGAGAAGGTATTGCAGTCACTTCAGATACATCATTTCTGTCACAAGGTTTACAGTTAAGGATATTTTCCTTATTATGAAGACACTCTTGAAAGGACACTTTTGAAAGGATATGTGTCTCTCTACAGAAGTCAGATGAATCACCTCAGTGATCACCCAGATAGTGGGTTTTGAAAGGAAGGTAGGTAAAATGAAAATAAATGTCACATTTCAAAATATGCTGATAAATGAAATGCAATATATAAGGACAAATGTATTGTGTATTTCATAAAAGATAAATGAGATTCCAAGTGGCAGTTTCTTAAAGCAAGAAGTAAGCATGAGTCAATTTGTTTTGTCTTTGTTGCATTTTTAATAGCTATAATTTTTTTCTTCCTAACATTACAGTAAACACTATATTTCTGTACCTGTGTAGTTTTGGATGTGGAGGAAGAATGGAAGTGTAACAGCATAGAAGGCAGTAAGATCTTGTTTAAAAAGAAACTATGGGAAGACAGTGTATCTGGTTTTACTTCTGATTTTGTTGGGGAGTAAGATAGCAGCACACTGTGGCTGTTCACAATGTGCACTCTGGGCTCAAATCTTTATTTCTGAGTACTTCTAAGTGGGAAATATGCCTGAGGTTTAAGACCTTAAATCAATTCTGTGTTTAACAGAGTTACAAATGGCCTCTGTTGTGCAGCCTTTTTTATAGATTTAAAGAAAGCGGTACAGAAATGAAAAAAGAAAGAATGGATCATGTCATGTTTGCCAAAGCAGTTTTGCCACATCTTTGAAAAAGTAAAAAGTAGTTAGCATTGCTTATACTGCAGTACCACTCAGGCTATTTCAGGTATTCCAGAAATGCCAGCCACAGATAAAAAGGTAAAAAGATCAAATGCTTCATCCCAGGAGAGACCTGCCCTTGCTAATGAGTATCACACTCTCTTCACTTGATGTGCAACTGAGCTGCCCATTTGTGTTAACTGAAATGCTCAGGGCTTGGACTGGGTTTTAGGATGTTTGTAGCTGTGATAAAGTGATTAAGATTTTACATTTTGCTAAATTTATTACAACTGATGCAGATAGCTGGAAGGGCAGGCATATCCTTATGACCTGAATGGAATTAGTTATGCCCAATGAAAACTCTTAGGGCTGACAGTACTGCATCCAGTGACGGCAGCTGTTGTATTTTGTGCAGTGTTAATATAGCAAAGCTCATTGTTGCAAGATGACATCCGCAGAAAACAACCCCCACCAGCACTTAGGAGGCTGTTTCTCTGTCTGTGGATTTGAACCTGCACCAGTTTGGATATTTAGCTTTTGAAGGTGCCCATGCAGCTGCTACTGTGTCCACTTTAATGCAGAGCCTTTCCATGCCTAAAAGTGCGTGTGGCATTTTTCCCTTGGTTCTGTCCTTTTTGCAGACTGAGCAAAAAGCAGGGTTTGCTTAAAAAGGGCAGTTTAATATTTTGGTTTGCCCTTGGCATTCATTACATGGACTCACATCTCTTTTAATGCACTGAGGGTAGAAGGATTAATTTCCTCTTCAGTTTTGCTGTCTGGCCTTTTACTCCTGTGTCTGAGTTTTCCAGCAAAGTGAAAAAAAAAAAAAAAAAATCACAATGCGCCTGTAAAATGGGAGCCAACTGTTCTTTTTCTAAAGATGAGGAGCAGAAGCACGTAGGACCTAAGAAACAAATTTGGAACTTAAAAGTCTTCTTTATCTCCATGTAGTGTGTGTATATATGTATAGATGTATATGTAGTGTGTTTTATGTATTCAAAGCACACCCGCCATGAAGTCATATTGTTTATCAGCAGCACTTGGTGTCTCCATGCCCATCAAATCATCTCAAGTGATCTCTATCCCTTGAGCTACTGGATTAACTGATAGCAGCCTTTCTCAATATTGAGCTGGACTAGAAAAAGAGAGGGAGATTTCTGATTGGTTTCATGTTTATTTTCAGGTAATGCTGAAGGAAGGTTAGCATACTGCGAGTACTTTTTCAGGCCTTTGGCCTCTGCTCTGGCAGGCACAAATGCTTCTGTTCTTCCACCAGCTGTGAGCACTTTAGCCTGATCCCATCCATTCTGTTGTTTCAGACTTTGCCAGGCAGTTGTCTCCTGCTGTTGTTCTCCCCACCTAGGCAGTGTCTGCTCCTCAACCTCTCATCCTAGCTCTGTTTTCTTTGCAATTTCTATCCAGTCTCACTGTTCTGAACCTCCTCTGAGGTTCACTGCTCTGAACACCCCTCTCTAGTTTCCTTACCTTGCTAGGTCCAGCTCAGCATCCAATCTGCCTGTTCTCTCAGCCAGTATGTTCACTGGGTCATAATTCCAGTTTCTGTGTTTGCCAAATTGGTTTGCTCACCCATTCTCTTCACCTGTTACCCTTCTCTTTTCTCCCTCTTTCTGTTTTTGCAACTGGTTTCTGTGGAGAGTTCACAGGTTCCCTGGTTCTCAGTTTCCTTTAAAACATCTCACTTTCCTGCACCCAGGTTTCCTCTTTCTAGTGCAGCCTGTTATCCCAATTTTCATTCATTAGCTCTTTGACTTTCCCATTTTTTTGATTATGGTACAAGAATATATACACAGACCCTCTCAGCTCCTGAAATGGTAGATGTAGAAACAGGCCCAACATAACCCAAAGCATTGCAGGAGTCCACTGGAGTGAGAGCTGATCCCAGCCTATACTGGATGACTCCTGGTGTTTGGAACCTGTGAGCAGTGTAGTTGCAGAAAGTCTGCTGAATGTGTATGTTCTATTGTTTTTCAAAAATTTATAATTTGACCAAAGTGACTTGTGAGTAGAAGCTTCCAGGTTTAATGTTTCTAGTAGTAACACGAGAAGCTGTGAGTACAGTCTTCACCATGTCTTGTTTGGCAAGACATCCTGAAGAAAATGTGTTTTCACCTCACTTTTATGTGATCTACAACATGGTAAGCATTAAGTATTGCCTTGCTTATACCATCAGCTTGAATGCCTGTGGTGGATAATAATTAATTACTACTGAAAGTAGAATAGCAGATATGTTTTCGTTTTATATATGTGCTAAGTGAGCTGGGAGGGATTTCTAAAGAGGAGTGATGTCTTAAAAAAAATTTTAAAATGTTAATAAATCTTGACCATGCTAAGAGAACAGCAATGGCCTGAGGCACTGGGCCTGTGAGTGCCTTTAGATTGCAGACAAGCAAGAGTGATCCCAATGCAGGATACTGCTTGTCAGTGGAGGGGCAAAGGACAAGGGACAAAATAAGTTGGTTGAGCCACAGCATTGGAAGTTACAAATTACCACCACAGTGAAAATCTGTTACCTTTTCCTTGTTTTCTCCTTAGGTACATCGAAGAGAGTCCATCCCTGAGGCGTATGACCATGATGAGGGAGAAGGGAAGGCGACAGGCCATTAGGGGCCCGGCCTTCATGTTCAACAACAGGGGCACGAGCCTGACGGCCGAGGAGGAGCGATTCCTGGATGCTGCCGAGTACGGGAACATCCCTGTGGTGCGCAAAATGCTGGAGGAGTCAAAGACGCTGAATGTCAACTGCGTTGACTACATGGGCCAAAACGCCTTGCAGCTTGCTGTAGGGAATGAACATTTGGAAGTGACAGAACTTCTGTTGAAAAAAGAGAACTTGGCACGGATTGGAGATGCCCTGCTGCTCGCAATCAGCAAGGGTTACATTAGGATAGTGGAAGCAATTTTGAATCATCCTGGGTTTTCAGTAAATAAGCGACTGACTCTGAGCCCTTGTGAGCAGGAGCTCCAGGATGATGATTTTTATTCCTATGACGAAGACGGTACCCGCTTTTCTCCAGACATCACTCCCATAATTTTAGCTGCCCACTGCCAAAAATACGAAGTCGTGCACATGTTGTTGATGAAAGGAGCAAGGATAGAAAGACCTCATGATTATTTCTGCAAATGTAATGACTGTACAGAGAAGCAAAAACATGATTCTTTCAGTCACTCTAGGTCAAGAATAAATGCGTACAAAGGACTGGCCAGTCCGGCTTACCTGTCCCTGTCCAGTGAAGACCCAGTGCTCACTGCTCTAGAACTCAGCAATGAACTTGCCAAGTTGGCCAACATTGAAAAGGAATTCAAGGTAATGGTGCTTTTGTGTTTCTCTGTCTTTGTTATTGTTTTAAAGTTGCTGCTACTTCATGTTGTCCTTAGATGCTGAAATGATTCCTTGTGCCTTTACTTTTTCGATTACAAATACTCTCATCTTGTCTCTTTTATTCTTGATACATGAGCCTTTAAAAGGAATTTTTAATGAAATGAAATTGCTTTTGCACCTGCTGTGTTTGGAAAAAATCGGAAAAATTGGCAACTGGAAAAAGTGTGCGTTCTGATAACCTTGCAGCAGATGGAAAACGATTCTGATTGCTGCAGCACACAAGGATTGTTCTTAGTTACAAATGCTGAGTAGTAGAAGTGCAAAAAGCAGAAATATTTTGCTGTTCTTGAGGTACTGCAGTACTCACCTTATTCCCTCTTTTTAATTTGTACTAATTTTGACTGATGTCTCCAAATTGTTGAGAATACCCAAAGTGGATTTTTTTTGACACACCTTATAGAAATGTTCACAACCAGCTGTTAGACTTATTACAGATATTGGTCCTCTTACCTGGTTTTCAGCTGTATCTGGTTTTATATGTCAGTGCCCTGACTTCTTTATATATTTCAGCTTCTCCACCAGACAATTAATGGCTTAGTTAACTGCTGCTCACTGCTTTTTAAAATGATTTTTCAGTTCTGTTGGATACCTTGAAAAGGACCATAACAGCCACTTTTCCTCTTGCCCACCTTTCTCCCCCTGCTGCCAAACCCCACAAAAAATCAAACCCCAGTAGACTGCTTGTAAAGAGAAAAGCTCAGCTTGGGGAATGACCGATTGTTCTCAGTGAGTAGGGATATTCACAGCATTGTCTCTGGGTGTAACAGCAAATTTATTGGGGTTCTGCGAGGCCACTGTTGGGTACCACTTGCTTGTTTCATATCTTCAAAAATGATCTGAGAGAGACAAAAATGCATTAACCTCTCCAAACAACAGCAAGCACTGCTTACCCTCTGGAGTACTCAGAAAGAATATACAACAACATGGAAAAGTACAGGGAGAAATTAATAAAGTGGAATTTAACAGAAGAGGAAGAAACCTTTTTAGACTCCTGAGAAAGAATAGCTCCAGATATGGCTGAGTGGGTTAAAATACAATTTAAAAAGAAAGTTTTGGTGGTGAGGAGGATTAATATATTATAACACACACTAATGAAGTGTAAAAGTCAGCTTAAACCTTTCCTTCCCTTTCTTTGCTGAAGGAACTCGCTCATACCATGCTGTGTATTGTGTAATCTGGCAAATTAATTGAGTAGTTCCTCAATGTATTTATTCAGGGAAAAATGTCAGATTTTTCTTTTTCCTCAGGTGAAAAGGTACCCTGCCACCAAAAGCTAAATTAGGGCAAGCTGCTTTGTGTTTTTGTTAGGCAAGGATGTAGATGATTAGAAGTGCATAGAAAAATTACAGTGGAAATAGAAATCCATGGGAGACTCACATCTCACAGGTACTAATACCATGCATACAAATTTCATCAGAAAAAAAGTAACTTGAAATTTTGGAGAAGAAAAGGTCAAGTTCTTTGATTGGGCTTCTCATTTCAAACCAGAACTTAAAAAAAATTATTTCCATCTTTAAAATGGTAATTCCCTGCTATTTCAGGATGCCTAAAACCCCGAGAAATTCACTCTTTTCACAGATTTCGGTGTTGTTGGATAGCACTTACATTGCTACTAACCTTGCCAGGTGTATCAGATGATTCAGTTTTGGCACCTACAGTAAAAATTGTTCCTGACTCCTTGCTGGCATGGAAATTCCAGCTTCTCATCAATGTCAAAGCATTCCAATGAAATAATTACTGTCCTCATTGACGTCACATCTCTTTTTTTTCCTTCTGTTCCTATCAAGCCTGGTAGGAGAGCTGAGTGTTTTCCTGGAGTCCCTCCCATCCATAACTGTCTTTTCAGTACTTTCTTTCCTATAGATGTTTCATCTGAATGTGTTTGGCTGATAACTTGTGTTCTTTGTCATATCCCAGAGGAGAAGGCTTCTAATCCAGCATTTGCATTTCTGCAGATTTCTGCTGCACTCTCCTTTAGGATCATCACTGGAAATGCTCAAGTATTCCACTCAAATTCAATCTGTAGCACAGCACTGAGCAGAATTGTTTCAGGGTGAAGAAAAACAAGGAAAATACTTCATCTCTCTCACAACAAAAAAAAAAAAAAAGACAAATCTGTTTAAATCATGATTTATTCTCAGTATCTATGGAATATTAAGGCCCACAATATTTCCTGTGCATGCTCTGCTTCCAGGATGCAGAGCACTCCTAAAGAAAATACTGTTCTGGATGGTTTTCCCACAGAGAAAGAACATAGGTTGAACCTGTTTAAAAACACTTGAGGGCCAAGTTTCCTGGTAAATGCTTGTTAAATTGAACTTAACGTCCATTGTATATGCAAAGTCCAGTCTGCTCCTCTTGCTTATCCTTTACACTAAGAAATTCTAATGCACAAACCAGGGTTTGCACAAGCAAATTAGAAATGTGGGAAGGTGACTTAGGACATTTATTCATGTCAGTCAGTTCCTCAAGAAAACCCAATGATTACACTGATTTTAAGGGTTTTGTTTTAATTTCCTTTTAGAAGTAAGGAGAGAGGATTCAAAGAAACCACAGAACCCTGATTTTTCTTGGAAGATGCAAGACACATAGCCAAAAAAAGTACTGAAAATTAATAAAAATAGATGAGGAAACTGGAGCCCTAAAGACCATTTCACTGTACTCCTTTCATCTTCAAGCTTCTTTACTTCCATTTGTGAAATCCTTATTTCAACCTGCTGTTTGTTCTTTTGCTCTTTTTAATTTATTTCTTCTTGACACTTTTACTCCTTTTTGATCTTTGCATCCACTTGAATTCTTCTATTGAATTCTCTCATGGCCAGGGCAGGGAGTACAGTATTTCTCTTACTTTACTTGTAATCCTAGTCCCCCTAGTCTCCTAATTCCAGGGATTGCCTGCAGGATTTCAGATGACATCAGAAATTTCAGTTTGATCTCAGTCAAGACTGCAACCAAATTGCAAAAACTGGAACTGTATCTTGTCTTAATGTAAATAAGTGACCATTACAAGAGTTGGAGAATTATCTTTTCCTGTCCACTAGCACCACAAAATACTTTGCAATACAAATATTCCCAATTTTTATGTTTTCCTGTTCTCCTATTTTTAGCAGACCCTGGCCACTGCAGCTGCTGTGGGTTCCTAAAGTTAATTGATATTCACCCTCCTCCCTGAGAACTTTAGGGCTGTTACTGCCTAGGGAAGGGAGGATTTCTGGCAGTCAGAACAGCCAATGGAACTTTCCTTTGGAGTCACCATAGGAAGAGAGAGGACAAGGTAGCTAAAAAGCCCCGTGATTATCTCTTTACACCAGCTTTCAACTAAATACCATCCTGTGTAATCAAGCTCAGTTCTCCCAGCTGAAATTGTGCTGGTAAGGATCAAAAAGGTTGTATTCCTGCTTTCTATAGGATAAATCCCTGTTCCCAGTTTTGCTGAAAGCTCCTACTGAACCAACGGAAGATGCGGACGTGCATCTAAAAGTGGAATCTGTCAGTGTTCCAAGTAAATTTACATAGTGTTATCTCAGCTGAACTAACAAAGAGTGTTCAAGCTTAATCTAGGTTTAGGCCCAGCTTTTGAAAGGAGAGGGCCCAGATCCATAATTATTAGTGCAATTATGTGCTTGATTTGCATATACAGTTACATGTGCAAACTCACCATGTATGTGATTTCAAAGTGGCCATCTACCAGACAAAACTCAAGATAAATTTCTATTCCAGTATTAGGAGTGTGAACTACTTATGCATTTGGGAGCACTCATGAACTGTGATGCTTACAGGAGTGTGGCTCCTGTAACAGAACACAGATCCCTGCATTTTTTTGGACTGCACGTGACTGCTCAGTATAAATTTCCTTTGCAGTGGTTCCTTTACAAATCTTGTGTGAAATCAGCCAAAGGTTTTCTGTTCGTGTGCTTCGCGCTTTGCACACAGGCCCATACGTTCTTTGTAAAGATTCTAGATGAATTCACAAGGCAATGCTTGATGTTATGAGTGAGAACAGAACATGCACAGTTGGGCAGGCTGAGATCCAGATGTTGGTGTGTGCCAGAGTCCTCCAAAACTGCTCATGAGACACAGCTTTGCAATTCCAGTCGTCATCGGTTGCCCTGTATGTGTTGGAGTCAGCTGCAGAACCTGGGAAACGCAGGGTGTAGGCTGACATTTTTTGATGTTACAAAGATGTTTGTGCAACTGTTAGTGGTGATCTGGTGGCTTCATTTGTATGTTCTCAGGAGTGAGCAGAGGTGATTTGGATGACTGGAACCACAGATTGAGATTTCTGATATTCCCACAACACCCTAGAGGTAGAAGGTTGTTTGAGAATCGGGTAATGTTTGTCTGTTTAATTCTGTAGAGCAATCAAACAGACTGGGATAAATTTGATTTGCTAATACGTAGGTAAATAAAGACCCAGAGAGGGAAATCTGACAAGTTTTCCTGCTATAAGATTCAAAGCCAGAGTGGGATTTTAAGAATGCACATACTGGTTTTCAGTTCTCATAACACCATCTGTGAGTAATGTAGGCTGTATTTAATCCTTAAATTTGACAGAATAAAACCTCATCCGTAATATCATTAATCTTACCTGGCAATAAGCATAACTTTTATAAGCAAGTGGTGTATCTACCAATGAAGAGACATGTTATTCATGTTTCGACAGTTATGCTACTGTAACTAGAAGAAATCTGGGTAACTTCCTGTGTAGTAGGCAAACATGCAATGCATGGAAATAACTCTTGTTATTTCATATTAGAAATCCACTGTTTCTTCTTCTATTTCCTCACAATTAGCAAAAGAATGAGAAAACACTTTGTAATTGAAGGCTCTCCCTGCAACTGGACAGCCCATGTTCATTAATACAAGGACAAAATTTGGGTTGTGTTATGTTATAAACTGCTTGAATAATACAAAACCGTCTAAACTAAACTTTATTAAACCTTAATAAGATACCACTTTTGACTGTGGGTTAGATATGAATAATAGTAAAACAAATTCTTCTTTTTTTTCTTGGTACAGTTAAAAGTGCCTGCAAATTCAGGGCAGAAAGAATGTAGTTTCTCTTTTAGTTACGCTGCGTTATTACTGAAGTCACTGCAATAAGTGTATCCTCGCATTACACTTCAAATAGTGGATTTACAGCTGCTTTAAAGTGTTAGAGAAAAGTTGATTATCAGTCTTATTCCTGTTGAATTAATGTTAAGCTGTGTCTGATGATTAGCATGGGTTTTGCTCAGCCATCTCATTTAGTAAATACTTCCTTTAGCTGTAGTGAAATGTGTAAGCAACTCTTGCTTGAAATGGGATGTTTAAGGAAGAATGTTCAAGTTCTCACTGGTATTTAAGAATTCTGTTGTGGAAACAATATAAACAACATAGGACTTGAGTAAACTGAAGGCACGGTATTGTTTTTAGCTTTATTAGATTGTCTTCAGTCACTCCTTTGTTTTCAGTGAATCAAATCTCCATCTTCTTTTTACATTGTCTTACCTCTGTGTTTTGCTTAATATTCTCCATAACCTGAATTCTAGCAGTTTATACTTACAGTTTTGGCCTCTGTGATGAAGCTCTTTCTTGACTAGGCTGTCATGAAAGACTGTTTCTCTTTGGTTTGGTTGTTTTGGTTTTTTTTGACTGCTGCTATTCTAGCCACCATCCTGGAGTCTTCCTTTGCAAGATTTTTATTTTTGTAGTGTCTGAGATCTAATCACATTTCACTTAAAAGCTTTATCTGCATTCAGACCTCCATGCTTATAAGTATATTTCACTCCCTTGATTAATGTTTTTATGAGACTTTGCCTTTTTTTCAAAGTCCTGAATCTTGGTCACACATAAGCTTGCTTATCCCTTCACTGAATTTAATCACAAAACCCAGTATTATTTTTATAATTGGCTCTTCTGTCCTGTTCTCCTTGGTTACCAAAAACAAATCTAAAATAACCTTACATCCTGTTGGTTCACTGACAACTGAATTAATTTGTCCTCTATGACCAAAGGAAATAACAGGATCCTGTTAAGGTCTATGATTAGGACTGGTTGTTTCCAAGTCTGTATCTGGGATGTCAGTCTTGTGTAATAACACAACTTCTAGTAGCATTTATTTGTCTCCAGTACTGTTTCATTTTGATTCATAGCTGAATATGACCTATGGGATTGATGGCTGATTCTTGCACTTACCCTATGCAGCCTCTTTTCCCATCATTTCCCAAAATAATTTGAAACTACTGAGAGCACATTAGTTTCTCTGTCCCATTATATAGATGTTGAAAATTTAGCAAAACTACCAGTACAAGGAGGTAAAATTACTTAGGAAAGGAGGAAGAAGTGAGGGTTTCAGAAAAAAAAAGAGATTAAATGAGGCAATTATTAGGGCAGAAGCAGTAAAGGAAGCATTTTTGAGAAGACAGGCACCTCTGAGGGAAAATCTGTAACCTCAAAAAGTGATTTTGAAAAGGCACTGTCTGTAAATGAACAGTAAAACACACAAAAACGGAGAGTCAGAGGGCTCAAATTAATGTTTTGGTGGCCTGGTGTGGAAAAAAATTGAAGAAGAGCTGTGGAGTAATTGAAGAAGGTGGCCATGCTGTTTCTAGTTGGGCACTGAAGGTAAATTTGGCAGATTCAGTCAAGTTTCCTCCTCCAGCTATAGCCTCATGTGAGGAGATCAGAGGCCACATCTCAGATATGGAATATCTACAAATCTGTCTGAGAGGACATGGACACAAAAATGAAGACCAAGGTTTCTGCTGAAGCAGAGGTCGAGATAAGAGTTTATAGGTGATGTCACAGAGGTGGTGGGAGACATTTACAAGTATCAACAAAAGTACAAGCAACATTTCAGACATTCATGCTTTACAAAGTTAGCTAAAAATTCTGAAATGCAGCCACAAATGTTTTGTCAGAGGAGGAAGGAGATTAGAGAGATGCAAATATTTGATGTTGATGTATATGAGCAACTGAGATGTTTAAAGGTAGCACCTCAAAGATAGGACATAAGCTGTATTGAGTGTTGAAGGATTGAAGGAGGCTGAGGAAAGCTAGAAAGAGTAAAGACAACGTTCTGAAAACAATCTGAATTGGAGGAGGGCGTTGTTTTTAATAACAGAAAACAGATGGCTGCTTTGTGTGCTTTCAGAAGATAATGCCAGCAGAGCTGTTGATTCCAGCTGTAATGGAAGGGAAAGCTTGATGGAGTGAGAGCAAACATGATGGAGATAAAAGTAATAGTCATGAAAGGAATGGTTTGTGAGAGATACAGATGGAAATGAAGGGCAGGAAGGGAAAGCTGGACAGAGCTCTTACATAAGAGCATCAAGGTTTTCAGAAGTGTCTCTCTGTTAGTTCAGCAGTGTTGCCAGTGGAAAGGTCTCTTAGAGGATGAGCCAGGAGCCTGATATCTTCGAACTGGCCTTTCAAGAAGCTGGTTCCTGTGTTACCTTACAAGAAATTTGGGGTATTTTTGCCCACAACGTTGGTGTCCAGATTTGTACTGCAGTTACTCTATGCAGTTACTTTGTAACCCACTGTACCAATTGTTGAGTGTGGGAAGTTCCAAGGGTAAGTGGGAAGCAGAGGGTGGAAAAGGAAAAAGAGGGAAATGTATCTGGTATACATCAGAGTAATGAGTAATTAGCCACTTTAGCAGTGTAGAAAGAGCTGAAATGTATTTGTAGCCTGGGAGGCAATTATTTCATTAGTTGTCAGCAAAGTTTTTACAAGAGTGAAGTTACATTTTGATAGTGCTGGTCCTGCTTTGTTTGTGCAATTCTTTTATTTTCAGCTGCCCCTTGTTGCCCATCCAGGTTATTTTCATCACACTACTATGTCATGTTCCCATGCTCTGTTAAACAGCTGCTGTTAGGTGTTCACCTCATGTCAGAGAATGGATGATTCTGCTGTACAAAAATTCTGTAAAGTCTGATACACTCCTAAAAATGAAACACTTCATTTTTAGCAACTTGTACGGGTCCTTTTTCCCTTGCCATTGACTCTCAAGTACGTTTGTCATGGGCCATTTTCTGTACCCCTTCTGTTCCAGAACGACTATCGCAAGCTGTCCATGCAGTGCAAGGACTTCGTGGTTGGTGTCCTGGATCTGTGCCGGGACTCGGAAGAGGTGGAGGCCATTCTGAACGGGGATTTGAACGCGGAGCCGGTGGAAGCGCAGAGACACCGAGCGTCACTGAGCCGTGTGAAGCTGGCCATTAAGTACGAAGTCAAAAAGGTAACTCCTCACAGCTCTCAGACACTGTGGTGGGAGGGCAGTGCCACCTCCTCCTTCTGCAGGTGTTGTGAACCCGTGGTCAGATGCACAACTGAGACATGGTGTGAGTAATCAAGACTTTCTCACAAGGCAGAAGGGGACTGTAATGAAGGAGTTTAGTTTAATCTACTTCCCACTGCTGAGAAGTGGCAGGAGATTTTAATGACATAAATCAGGTGCGCTAGCAAGGCTTTGCATAGTTGGTCAGATCCTTCTCCTGATTAACCCAAAAGGTATTTCAGTGGAGCCAGATTTTCACTCCGTGACACTCAGGCTGCATCTTCCTGTCCGTCAATGTAATAATACCTAATCCAAAGAGAAGGCTGTGTTGGTGAAAATGTTGGTGTCAACCCATAAATAGCTGATCTGCAACTGTGTGTCATAGTGAAAAATTCCACATGATTTACTGTGTTTGTTCCTTTAAAAATACTCTCTAACTCAGCCCTGAAAACGTGTGGAATATGCCTGTGGCTGCTTGATCAGTTCATTTCAGTTCTTCATCTTTGTAGCTGTGTTTTTTGGTGTTTTGGCAGCATTTTCAGTGGATGCCTCTCTCAAAGTAGTTTGTATTTTGTGAATGAATGTTACGCATTGAAAAACAGAGCTGTGCATCACATATTTGACATAAATACATATTCTTTAGTTGCAGGTTTTATTGTATTGTTGTATTGTTCTCCTCAAGATCCCACACTAGCCTAGCACACAAAGTAGTTAATACTCTGTCCTGTTGTGAGAGGAGCCAGGAAATACAGCAGTGCCTATGTATTATTTACAGCTACCTATTTACGTGATTAGCATCACTTCCATTCCTTACAGCCATTATAGTTTCATCATCTCCACAAGAAGCCTTGTGTTTCTCAGCATAAATAACCCTGTGTTCTGTGGCCACCTCTTGAGCCAATCTGCCATATAAAACGAATTGTAAGCACCCTGCCAGAACAACTGAGGATTGCTGGTGTTTATGATGGCCCCAAAAGATTGATCACAAAAACTGTAAACACAGATCCCGAGCTGCAAATCATCATTTCCAGTATAGAATTGGTCTACAGCAGATAAATGCATATTAATTACCAAAAATCAAGGTAAATATATACAAGAATTAAATTAATTTAAAAGAATGAAACAGGGGAAAAAAATCAAAGTGCATAAGCATGCTGTAGTGTCTAAATATCATATACATTCTTTATGCTATTGCAGTTTAATGTGTACCAAGACTTTGTTGAGATTTGTGTCTCAGGTTTCACGCTGAAGGCTGTGGTTTTCTTTTATGAGTTTGTTGTCACTGGTGAAATTCACTGCTGAGCAAAGGGCCACACAGATCTGTTAAGAATAACAGAAATCTAAATAGTGCAAAAAAAAAAAAAAAGAGAGAATTCCTCACAGCAAACTTGTTTTCTTCTCTTGCAAGAGAGAAACTCAGAGTGCTGGCTCCAATTAATGACAAATACAGTTCAGAATTTACAAGAGTAATGATCTTGTTGGGAGGAACTAGATGGTGCAGAGTTGTTACCATATTCATACATGTGCATTTCCCTGTAAGTGGCCATTACACAGGGCATGGCAAGGATGGAAATGTCTCTGCCATGGTGGTCCTTTGATGCTGGATTTGCTCTGTCAGACCTGTGACAGATTCTGGTGATATCCTGACTGGAACAGATTCAGATGTGGGAACTACACATGGGGTTATTTCAACGCTGTAACTATAGGAAGCAGACAAGGATGTGGCCTATTTCCTTAGCTTTCCATATTTCTAGCTGTGCTTCCAGGTCAGGTCCATCAAGGTCAGTTCCCTGTGTAGTCAGTGCAGCCAAACAGAGCTGCAGGTCCATGAAATAGTTAATAAGCTGTATGCCCTTTCCAGAGGAAGGAGAGGCAGGAAAAAACATATGACAAGTAGCAAATGTGTTCAGAACTTCACTGCTAGGAAAAGGGAGTTTTAAATTCTATTAATAAGGAAACTCTTGCACTTAGTGCCCTAGGTACTGCACCGAAGTGGAGCCCATCTTTTAAACATGATCTGATTTTGAAGCTGAGGTTCAGACTGAAACCGCAGCCCCAATAGTGAAGGACACTGGGAATTAAGGAAAAAAAACAAAACATAAAAAAGTAATTAGTCTTGCTCTGTATGCTGAATTACTGCTGTAGTAGTGCTGTTAGTTTTGTGTCTCAACTCTCTCTTTAGATTGCCAACAAAATTCCAGAGAAGAGCGGACACTAGTCTGCAGTTCTTGCCGAGACAAAAATCAGGATGGAATTTCCAAGTGAAATCAATAAGAGCTGGAATAAAATCACAGGAGTTAATTTTCAAACCCTGAAGTTTTGAATTGATAGATAAGAAAGAAGATGCAAAATTCTCTTTGTATGTTGTGTGTTTGTGTATCAGAGTGTGCCAGGATTTGTTCTTGCTCCATCTAAACCCAGCCATTATGATGGTAGAAATAAATAACAGAATCACTCTGAGTCATACATAAAAATATTTACATACTGATGACTTGGTTCACAGTCATGAAACTGAAAACATCAGAAGTGTTACTGTCAATTATGCTTGGAAAAGCAGCTACATTAAAATTGGGATATTTTTTCTTGTAGTGACCAGATACTGTTCTCATGCATCATTTTTGTTCACTTGAGTTAAGACTGGAGCCAAAAGTATTAGATACATGTGATAATAAGTTCAACATAGGTAATGAAAAGTAAGAAACTGCATGGAAAACAGAATGAGAGGAGAAATGCAGGAAGAACAAGGTTGTAGGACGATGTGAGCAGCAGGTAAAATGTGATGTGAACTTACTGTCCTTGGAGGAGATGAAGCTGCAGGCAAATACAGGTAATACAGACACATACACAGCAGGGGTGGGCATAGGTTAAAGTTGCTGGAAAGAAAACCAACATAATCATAAATTGAAGTATTTCAGTAAAGACTGAGAGAGGAGGGATGAATTTCAGAGCTTTTATGGATGAGAAGTGATACAACTTGCTCTGAGGGCTTGGAAGTGGTGCACATTGTGCAGTTGCCAGCAGTTAAATAAGTTGCTAAGATCCTCTCAAGAGCCTTGAGACTCCCTGCCAGAGAAGAACTTGCCCATACCCTTGGCATCTTATTCACTATATCTTCCTTCTTTTTTTTTTTTTTTAAATTATAGCAGGTCTCCTCTTAGTGTCAGATCAAAATGTTGATAGATCAGGGGAATAAACCAGCACAGAAATCTGGATGAGGTGCCACAGGGCTCGTGGGCTGATTCCCAGCCCTGGGTAAACTTCCTTAAAGCTCCTTTACTGTTTCTTCCCATTCCCTGTGGTAACAGAAGGAATGATGCGGGTGTTTCTTCTCTCCTCTTCCCTACAGTTTTAAGCCTGATTTTAAAAATGTCTTTGTAATTTGAAATAATTATTTACTTTCCTGCCTTTGTCCACAGTTAATCTGCTGTGGGATTTGTCCCTTTGATGTCCTGAGTTGACAATGAAATTTATCTTAGCAAAAGAAGAGGCTGGGGGCATATGTCAGAATGCACAAACACACAAAAACCCAATCTCTTCTTCTCAAATGGGCCAGGCTGGCAGTTTTTATGGTGCATAAGCTTCAAAGGTGACAGCCTAATAAAAAGAACAGAAGCAGTTTGAGTCGACATTAATTTCTTAAAAGACTTTTTTACAACCTCTTTATTTATTTCTCTTGGCCACTCCCCTTTATGTACAAACTGCATTAATATGTGAACTAACTGCTTAATGCATTACACACCAAAATGCTTAGGGACTTCAATTTTACAGCAAACAAGATTAAAGTATGAAGATTGTCTCCCTTTTTAAAGTTCATGCAGCAGTTTCAGATTGCTCTTCTTGAGAGGTTTAAGGTTCCCTGTTTTCATTGCCAGTGATTTAATTTAATTTTATTTAAGAAGTCTGTCCTGCTGTACTACTCCATGCACTTTTTAATGAGATTTGGAATATTAATAGAGTTTTGCAAGCAAGCGCTGGCAAACAACAGTGTATGTAGTACATAATGATCTCTGCAGAGTACAAGGGATAATAAAATGGGTATCCAAGGTTTACAGTATTTTTATTCTTTTTTCCAGAGTATAACCAACTGATATCAAATCTCCCTCTTAAGCCAACACAAATTATCAGTTATCAGATTTATTTTCAAACCCTTTTTTGTGAAACACCTAGCCTTGTTTATTCTGATTCACTAGGTCTTGACAAGTGTATTACCAGATTTCTTCAAACTGCTGTGAAAACCAGGCTGTTCACCCTTGTGCTTAACTGGTGTCCCACATGCTCTTGTGATGTGGCAGTTTTTTCTTTATTTATTAACCTTTGTTTTAAAGGAAATGAGAAAAAAACATGGTTCTTAAACAGCTAGTGTTCCTTTAGACCTTAAGGTGATCACAATTGTGTATGTAGCAGTTATACAACTTCTCTTATTAATGACGGCATGTCTTGGTTTTCTTTTTTCTTTGCAGTTTGTGGCCCATCCAAACTGTCAGCAACAGCTACTGACAATCTGGTATGAAAATCTCTCAGGATTACGGGAGCAGACCATAGCTATCAAGTGTCTGGTTGTGCTGGTTGTGGCATTGGGCCTTCCCTTTCTAGCCATTGGTTATTGGATTGCACCATGTAGCAGGGTACTGAATTTTATAAATTATGCGTCTTGTGCTGTTCTGGGAGCTGCTTTTCCTTTTCTGGCAGTCAATATGCAATTTCTGCTGCTTCCAAATTTTAACTAATTAATGATATTTTTAGCAATCTCTAATCTTGGGCCAAAAGATGCTACGGGTTTTTTTTTTATTTGCACCGTAAAGAGGGGACCACAATGATGAAGTATGAATATAAATTGGCGTTAAGCCGAAGGAAAGAAAAAGAAGCTTCTCTGAGAGCTTTTTTTCTTTTTGAAATTTCCCTAGGTTGTGCTCACCTCACAGTCTCTGCTATGCAATTTATTTGTGTTGGTAACATGGATTTTTTGAAAGTCACCACTCAGATTCTTTATTAAGTCTCTTCTGGTGGCATCTTAAGGTCTCATGCTGTTCCCATATAAACCATTAGCAGAACATCTGTTGACTTTACTGATGCGGAACTTAATTTTAAGTAAAATATTTGTTATCCCAGCCCTAGGAGGTCTGTTTGCCAGCTGAACCACAGAACAGAAATTAAATTAAATGCATCATTCCAACCATGTAGTGGGGAATATTTGTAAAAGAGCATAGCTGTAAACTCCTACCTTTTTAAAAATATGTGAAAGTGTAAGGGTGCTCCTACCTTTCCTGATGATCTCACAAGGAAAGGAACAGCAGTTTCTTTGAAATCCTGATAGTCTGTAGCAAGTGAATTGTTTGCAAATCAGGTGTATTGATAGACCTTTGGTAAATCAGATGAAGGAAGATTTCTTTGTTGCATTAGCATTTAATAAAAATTTAAGTACATTTACTCTTGTGCTGAATGGGGTATTTCAATTTTATTTCCTTAACAAGTGTAAAGCAAAGAAATGTGAGTTTCTTTTATATTTCATTCTTTTAGTTCATCTCAGAGAGGATAAGGCTTTTCTCATCTACATATTTGAAGGGAACCTGATCTTTCCTCTGGGTTAAATATTTATTTAGTTTAAAGATAAACCCTTATGAAAATAGTGTAACTGTTACTCTCATTATCCTCTGAAATGTCACTTTCCATTAATATCTTTAGTAAATATATTCCTCACAGTTCCATATAATAGGAATATATTAATATATATTTTTAGCTGGTGTCCAATATGGAAAAGTGTCATTTGTCCTTGAGCTGTAATTCCCAGTAGCAGAAACATCTGATGTTTTTCCTCAGTGCTCATATCAAATAAAAGTGCTATACATTCAGGTCAGTTGTTGGATATTGCAATTACAAAATGTTTTCTAAAGGTCAGGAGCAGGAAGGGAACCTGAGGTTGTTTGCCCAGGTAGTAAATGCAGTTTAATGTGTTCTGGTCTGCTTAGTTCATAATAGCTGACCCAAATTTCAAGGAAAACAATTCCTTGAAATAAGAAAGCTCATATGGTCTTCTGGAAGCAGCTGGTCCTCTCCTCTGGTGCAGACAGACTGTCCCTGCTGCTGCTGTTTTGTTCTTTTACCAGGTGCAGATGTGAATTAAACCTGCTGAATTTGTTAAAAATCACTAATATTTCTGATCTTATTTTTCTTGGTCCATTTTGTGGAACAGTCATTATTTTTAAAAGACACAGGTACTTATTTGGCACTTAGAGCTCTGGACGTGTCCTGTGGATGGAATGTAGTGGCGAGAGATATGAAAACAAACTAATTTTTCCTAGAGCTGTAGTCATAGACAAGCTAGTAGTACACTCATGTTGGTAGGGAAAATGTTTTGCTAGTTGGAGATTTTAATAATTTATGTTTCCCTGGGCTTGCTTTACAAACTCTTTCTGGTCACTGCCATAGTACATTTGCAATTCCTTGTAGTGTTTCCCCTCAAACATTGCCATCTAGAGTTTATGGAATAACATGAGCACTCACTAACAGGGCAGCATACTCTGTGAGGCTCCCCGTGGGAGGCTTTTGTATGACATGGCAAAGCATCACAGTTAAGTGCTCTTGGAAGAATATCCTTTAGGAATGAGGTTTCTGGCTGTCCTGAGCTCTGAGTGCCCAGTTATGCTTCTGGAATGCCTGGTGTTTCTTTGAGAAAACTGAGTGACTGCTTTCATTCTGCCTTTGCAGCTTGGAAGAATTCTTCGAAGCCCATTTATGAAATTCGTGGCACATGCAGCCTCCTTCATTATTTTCCTAGGCCTGCTGGTGTTCAATGCTTCAGACAGATTTGAGGGCATAACTACACTGCCGAATGTCACTGTTACTGATTACCCCAAGCAGATCTTTAGGGTGAAGACCACCCAGTTCACCTGGACAGAAATGCTGATCATGGTGTGGGTTCTTGGTAGGTATATTGCCCCTTCATGTTGCTGTCACCTGCTTTCCTGCAAATAGAAATTCTGAGAGGGAGGAGAGAAGCCTGGGTCCCAAACCTTTGATCCAGCTGCTGTGTGCAGCAGCTAATAAACCCTAACAAACCTAATAAACAGGGCATTAGAACAGATTTTGAATAATTTGTATCTCCTGGATTAAGCACTGCTTTATCTTAAACTGTGTCAGAGTAGGGAGATGAGTATCCCTTGCATGCTGCCCTTTGGGAGTCCCAGCTTATACTCATGGGGAGGAGCCTCTTTATTTAACAGAAGGCAGGGACTGGGATCTTCCAATCCAGTGTGTGGCTGCTCTGACTGCGGTTGGGATGGCAGCAGCAGCCCCTCTGAATTACACAGCCAGGGAAAAAAGGAACAAAAGTTTAGGGGGTTGTGATTTTGTTATTTGTTGGGTTTTTATTTTCCCTAAGAAACTTCTTTGAATCAAGGAAAAAGTCTTGATTCACAACAACTACATCTCAAGGTTATGGTGAGGCTGTGATCTGGATTAAATCCATATAAATTAATTTCTGAGGAGAAGTTTGAGTAAGAAAACCGAATTACACGTAGCCAAATTCCACTTTTCATGCCGAAAAGCATCTTCTTCTGTAAAGTGGAAAGACAGTAGTATAATTGTATCCTTTATATTTGGTCATCTGTGTTGTTGGGCAGTTGTGTTCCTGTGGAAAACTTAAACCCTCTGATTCAGAAGTGGTTTAGGAATGTAAATGATAAGAAAGTAAGAGGACATTTTATCCCCACACTTTATTTTTCCTCCTTTGGAATTACAGAAGTTTTGTTGTTAGGCCACAATACTTTCACTGCAAAGTCAAGGCTCTACTCTACCCGATGTGGTGATGTCTGAACTAAATTTACATTAATTAATCTCAATTAATACCTTGCTATTTGATCAACCCTGTTGAAACCAAGAGAGTATAACCTTAGTCAAGGGGATGATGATGCTGTGATACTGCAAATAAGTGAACCTCTGCTCCACTGGTATCAACCACTTCCATGAAATGGAAGAATGAAGGGAATTTAAATGAAAACAGTTTGGCAAACATTGCTGTGCTTTTTTGTTGCTTGTTGCAGGTATGATGTGGTCAGAATGCAAAGAGCTGTGGCTGGAAGGACCCAGGGAATACATCTTGCAGTTGTGGAATGTTCTGGATTTCGGGATGCTGTCCATTTTCATTGCCGCTTTCACAGCCAGGCTCCTGGCATTCCTCCAGGCCACAAAAGCACAACAGTATGTGGACAACTACATTGAGGAGAATGACCTCTCCGAGGTCACACTTCCTCCAGAAATTGAATATTTTACTTATGGTGAGCTTAGTTTTTGAACATAGGAAAGCTTGAAGGATGCATTTAGAAGCCTCTCTTTACCCTAGAGCTAAAGTTGACCCCCTTGATTTTAAACATTTGGAAGTTATATTTTATTCTTGGCTAATTGCCTAGCAGATAAAATGTTGATGTGATTTTTTTGTTGTTGTTGTTCAGTTGTTTGATAGTTATTCATATTCCTAAACATCTATCAGCATTTCCTCCTGAGGGAAGGATGGTGGCCCTGTGAAGGTCTGCTTAAGTAGAATAAAAGTACTAAATTCTTATTGCAGTGCAGAAATTGTCAATAAAGGTGTGTGTCTGTATTTGCAAGACAAGAAAATACTGCTGACAGTGTATTTTAGGATGTGTTTTATGGGCTTCAATATGTTTTAACAGCAGACTTGGCTTTGTTACCTTAATTGCAGTATAACCAATCTGAATTTGTGCACATGTAAATACACATTTAGAAACACATGGGATTTTGATATGAAACACACTTTAATTCAGTGTTGCTCTGCTAAGATGGTGCATGAATTCACATAGTAATTTATGAATTTCTGTATAACTCAATTGCTTCTGTGCACATTGTGTGTAAAACCCACAATCCTATTTCTTTTGAGGTTAATTGGCAAAAATCTTTATGGTCACTATGGGAACTAGGTTATATCCTGCAAAAACCAAAAGCTTGGTGTGACTAATAAATGAAATTGTTCATCTGGCAACACTTAACTTCCCATCAGTAAAACACCAAATAGGAATAAATTTTCCAGCTTTAGCATAGTGCTTGTTAAGATAGCTAATACAGGCATGTTAAGAAAAGCATTAAGAAATTATTCTCTAGTTCAAGTTAAAATGCAAACTGCAGAAGAAAATGTCATGTTTCTTCAAGTCACTTTTCTTCTAACAGAAGGTAATGTAACTCATATTCATCATTTGTGACTCAAATGAAATAGGAATAGAGCAGCAACTATTAGACTCTTCAAATATTTGTCTCAACTAAACTCAGACATGTTAATGGAAAAATCCTATCGAGGTTTATTCCTCAGTATTGTGATAAATGAGTAACCCCTGTATTTCATCTCTTCCAGCTAGAGATAAATGGCTCCCATCTGATCCCCAGATAATATCTGAAGGCCTTTATGCAATTGCTGTTGTTCTCAGCTTTTCTCGGATCGCATATATCCTGCCTGCAAATGAGAGTTTTGGGCCCTTGCAGATCTCACTTGGAAGGACTGTTAAGGACATCTTCAAGTTTATGGTTCTTTTTATTATGGTATTTCTTGCATTTATGATTGGAATGTTCATACTGTACTCCTACTACCTTGGAGCTAAACTAAACCCGGCCTTTACAACGTAAGTATGAGGTTTCAGCGTAAGTAAAAAGCCAATATGAAACTTCCAGGTTTTTCACTAAGTCTGTGAGATGCTGTGTGCTCTCTCTTAGCATTAAAATAAAACTGAAGACCTTAGAAAGCAGAACACAAAAGACCAATCGTTTCCTGTTTGTATAATGGGAGCTTTCATTTCAGCCTAAAATAACTTCACCTGTATATATTTCAGTCACGCAGACTTGTGGGCAACCAATTGTAAGAGAATATTACTTGATATAAAATACCTTTCTAGTTCCTGTTTTTCTGCATGTATTGTTACAGCTCTGTTAGCTCTGATGGATAGCTGGAGCACAGAGGAGAAATGGAAACTGCTGTGAAAAATGCTTCCTTGCATGTTTGCTGTTTTGATCAGTGCTCTACAAACCTGATGCACAGGAAAATTAATTGAGATTGTTTCTCAGTCATTGTAAACACAACTTATATATTTATTTGTGTAGTTAGTAACAATGCCTTCCTCTTTTTTTTCCCTATAGAGTGGAAGAAAGTTTCAAGACCTTATTTTGGTCAATATTTGGCTTGTCTGAAGTAACCTCTGTTGTCCTCAAATACGATCATAAGTTCATCGAGAACATTGGCTATGTTCTTTATGGCATATACAATGTAACAATGGTGGTGGTTCTGCTCAACATGCTGATTGCCATGATCAACAGTTCATATCAAGAAATCGAGGTGGGCTCTGTTCTTAAGTTGTTCTCTTCTGTTATGCTGAAAAAAGGGTAGAGTTAATAGGAATTATTTCAGTGATATGCAGAAGTACAAAGAAGAGATTACCACAGTAAAGGCTATCACGAAAAGTATAAAATAGGGCTGACTTTATCTAACAACTCAGCCAAGCTGCAGAACCTCACAGATTCTAAAGTAGTTTATCTTGTGCCATGTACACATTATATTTGGCATCCAACTACAATTAAAAAAAAAAAAATCAGAAAATGTGCAGTAATGAAGATACTCGCATTTCAAAAATAAATCTCAGGTTGCTGAAATGAAAGTAGAAGTGTATTTATAGTGCCAGCTGTCCAGACCATGAGTTCAAAGAGTACCGCATTTACACAGATGCAGGCACACACCCACACAAACAGGAAGAAGGGTTATCTAAGACATAGAGTACAAATGGATATGTCATTCCCAATCTTTTCAATGAGTTCTGGGAAATGTTAGGGAATTGAGCATGAGAAAAGTAGTTATGATCCAGCCTTGGAATACTTCAGTAAGAATGTATTAGGACAAAATAAGTTTGTCAGTATTTAACACAATTTCTTCATGGCCACAAAGTTTGTATTTTCTATAGTCCGTTATAAATCAGAGTTACTTGTCCTGGTTATGTAAAAAGCTGTGAGCACTACCATTTTAAGCCATTTTTTGCCTTGAGTCTAATACTTCAACACTTGTGCAAGTACCAAACTCATGTGACCACTTTAATAAGAAAAACAAGACTTGAAAAACCCCTGAAAGCTCCACTTTAAATAGCAGGGAGTTTATATGTTGGCTTTCACTTGGTGCAAAAATTATGCTTGTTTAAATGCTTCATGTACTTAAACTAAGTATTCTCAATGAAATATTGCCATAAAGAGACAACTGAAATTTGGTTGAAATAGACTGAATAAAATGGCTGCATTTTTGCAGAACTGCTGGAAGTCTTACTAGCAAGAAAATAATGTTTTATGTAAAACCAGAAAAATACTTAGAAGAAGTTTCATTTGAAAGAAGCTTTGCATTTCATAAAAACCAGGAACATAATCTGTTATTATTTCCTAACACAGGATGACAGTGATGTAGAGTGGAAGTTTGCTCGTTCTAAACTTTGGCTGTCATATTTTGATGATGGAAAAACATTACCTCCACCCTTCAGTCTTGTACCAAGCCCCAAATCTTTTTTCTATTTCATCATGAGGATCATTAACTTTTCAAAGTGCAGGAGGAGACGGCTACAGAAGGACATTGAAATGGGAATGGGCAACTCCAAATCTAGGGTAGGTTCTGAGATCTTTTCATTGCAGTGAAGAATTGTGTGTCCATTCCAGCAGTCATGTTTTCTGTTTAGTTTTAGCCTATAATCCATGCTTCTGATAATAGTACAGTAATTAATCATTTCTATTAATAGATCTCTATTTCAGACTGCCTAAACATACTGCATAAAACAAAAAATCACTATAAATTTTATTAGAACAACAAAATCCAATGACTGGGAAAACATAATTAAAACAAGAAATTAAATTGATGAGTATTCAAAGATGCAAAAATTCCCACGAGGAGTTACTTTAATATTAATCAAGAAGCTTTAAGCCTTCATTAGAAAAAGTTTTAGCTCAGGGGAAAAAAAGGGGAGGGCTAAGGAGGGAAAACTTTCTCCTTTTCCTGTTCTAGTGAAAGGAAAAGTGTGGTCCATGTGATAATTCACTTCCTGCTGTCAAAGCTTGTTCCAAGCAAAAGACAACTGAAAGGAGGCCAGATAAGCAATCTTCAGCATTTCCATGACATTCTAAATTTGGATATCTAAATGTTCTTTACAAATATGAATGGAAGGCAGTGTCTCAGTGCCCTTGTGAGAATTAGGTAGCAATTCCCCTCATTTTACTGATGGCAAACTGGGACATAGACAGATTAAAGAGGATACATATGGCTTTTCTTCTAAGTTAGGCTCAAGGCCCTTTGTATTGCCAAGACTGAAAGCAGTACTTTGAAAATAATTTGTGTTTGTTTTACTATAAATGAACAGAAAGTGATTTGGTGACTTTTAATTGGCCACACAAAATTAATGACAGGTTCAGATTAGTGGGTTGAACCTATAAATACACTTTTTTTGCTTCACCCCCACCAGTGTATCTGAGAGAAGAGGGAGGTCCATGATTTGGAAGTGACAAACCTTCTGCATTGGTCACAATGCCAAGGTGGCTTTTCCTATTCTCTTCTGTTTCTAGCCCACTTCTACAAAACCCTTAAATTATTTGGGATCAGATGGCTTTGTGATCAGCTGAACAATGACCATTTAAAAAAATGTATTGCTATTCCTGAAAACGGTTCTTTGGCAAACTCCTTTCAACTAAGCAGAGCTGATTTGAGCATGTATTTGTAGTAAAAAGTGTGCTCAAGGGTGCAGATCCACAACAGCTCTTTGTTAAAGCCAGTTTAGAGGGTCTCTTTTTGCTCTGGCCACTCATCCCTGCCTCCAAGTTATCACTATTTCCTCAGAACAGGATGGCTAAAATTATCAGCATTTAAAAAAAACAAAACAAAACCAACATATAATTCAAGGCAATCTCATTTTTAAAAAAATAATACTCTGATATAGTAAAAGATGGAAACATCCCCACCATGTCTAAAGAAAAAGAATAATGGAGCTGAACCCTAACTGTGAATTCCATAATTTATTTTAATTTTGTCTTATTTCTTCCTAGTTAAACCTTTTCACTCAGTCGAACTCCAGAGTTTTTGAATCCCACAGTTTTAACAGCATTCTCAATCAGCCAACACGCTATCAGGTAAGTACATACAGGGATCACTGTCCCGAGTAATAGAACTGTGAGAAGGTTCTAGCAGAATTTTGTGCTTCAAGTACATTTTGCCTTCACCAGATAAAGAAAACCTGCTGTAGAAATCAAACTCTAGGATGCTCCTTGAAGAAAAAGACAGTTACTGTCTTCAAGCCCCATTATTTGAAGCATTTCAAAACTAGCTCATGCAGTACTTAAAATTGGTCTTTGATGTACCAGTTGGGAATGTGAAAAACGAGGTTCACTCTCCTGTTAAGATTTAAAAGTTTAATAAAGGACAATAAGGGGCAAAGATAATAAAGCAAAAATCACAGCGCTGGGTGCTTTTGGCGCTCAGCCAAGAGCACACCTGTGGCCTCTAAAATGCCCTTTTTATACACCTGAAGTATTACATATTTATCAACAATTATGCATATTCATAAACAATTTATACATATTCAAAACCCTTTCCAGTAACAATTCAGAATGGAATCTTGTTTTTGATAGTTCCCGGAATCGATCCCACAGGTGATTGCATATTCAAACTCTTTCGAGTAACCATTCAGAATGGAATCCAGGCAAATTGTTCATAAGCATAGCTATTTCTAAGTTTTTTGTTAAATGAAACAGTATTTAAGAAAACACATCCTCACAACAGGAAAGTGTGAGGAGCAAACATCAAACTGGTTTCTGGGGAGGGGATGTGAAAGCTGACTAGGTTGGCTGGTTCCCTTGCTTTCTCAGCATGCCCCCAGAAGAGCCCGCGTGAGGCAACTGCTTCATCTGGGGCTGTTCATTCTCTCTCTTAGGCAGATGTGACAGAGAGAGCTAAGAAAGAAAAATGAACAATGTTTAATTATATAATCTCACCTGATTATATAACTGTTTAATCTGGCAGCAAATAATGAAGAGACTGATAAAACGTTATGTTCTGAAAGCACAAGTGGACAAAGAAAATGATGAAGTCAATGAAGGTAAGAAAAAAGACTGTCTGCAATATTCAGAGACAATTTTTTCGTGCTGTATTAGGAACCAGTATTACAGTGATGCATGGGGGTTTTGAGTGAAAAGAGGGATTATTTCTATTTCACATACACTGAGGTTCAGATAGTAATGGAAGTATGCCCATGTCATCAAAAAATGGAAAAGTAGGACTAAAGAAGCAGAACTGAGAAATATTATGGGCCCCATTTTACAGATAGAAAATGAGAGCACAGACATAATGCACAGAGGAAATCTGTGAAGGAGCCAGTAACTGTATTCACACTTCCAGAGTCCTAATCAAAGCTGCAGGATCTTTCTCTCTGTTTCATTCAACTGAACACACAATTACACACAATTGATCACTTCACACCATGAACTACTTGTCTTGCCTTCCTTCATAAAGCTGTGAGAAATAATCACCTGTGAAGCTGCCCATCATAAAACAAAACTCCACAGTCAGCTGCATGGTGATAAAAAATGACAAATGTAACCACTATTTTAGTGGGAGACCTTTTAAGAAACAATGGATCTGAGCTCCCTGGCACCTGTGAGAGGTGCATGCTCCAGGTGCACACCCTAACTCACCACTGGGATGAGATTAAGGCAAATGTTGTCCTCCTTCCTCCAGCCTTCTAGGAATGAAACACAGGCCTGCAGTCCAACAGGGAAACTCTTGTGCTCTGGGCAGATCCCCAAACAAGAACTCTAGATAGAATTTTATCAAGCAATAGAGTGGTGCAGTGATGGACAGCCTGGGGTCAGATGTTTTACTTGCATGGCAGCATCAGGCAGCTGTGTGCATGTGTGATGTGAGGGGCCTGAAAGGGCAGCTCATCTCTCAGCTAAGGCAGTAAAGCTTCTGTTTTGCTCCTTAGTTGCTCTCTGCTTACCTATAACTCTCTGCAGCAAGAAGCAGGGAGCAAAAAAGATTAAATTAAATCCCCCTCTGTGCCTTCAAAAGGCAGCATTGTGCACTGACTGTTATCCTGACACTTCCTCATCCTGTGTGGCTGTACAGAGCTGTGATTGTCAGTGACAAAAGCAGAAAGGCTCCTGAAAGTGAATCCTCTCAGTGTGCTGCTCTCCTGAATTCCCACTGCTTTCCTCCTGTTCCTGCTCTGTGATGTAGGAAATCATCTACCTAGTGACTGATGAAAAGACTGTTCTGTCACCAGCAGTGCCAGCCCTTTCCAGATCCCTGATGCCACTTTGGTTTTGGCAGAGATGTGTTTAAATTAGCAAGACAGTGCAGAAGAATCAGGGTGTGCTGACATCATGGTTCTGGCTTTGGCAGCAGGTTTTGTAGAGGAAAGTCCACTTTGAGCAGGGCAGGTAACCCTTGAGCTTCATTCTTCAGCTGCACAGCCAAACCAGTGCTCTGTGTCCTGAGCATCTCTTTGGTACCCAAAGGACAGACCCAGCCTCTGAAGACACAATTTTTGAAGTCTGCTATACCCTAAATAGAAAACATTGGCATTTCTATGTACTACAACTGCTTTAACAAAAGTCTAGGGATTTTTCCCTGTCCTGCATCACTAGAGAATTTAGGAGCTTCTTCATACTCTTGTATTGCATACATGACAAATAATTTCCAGATACTGTGTAGAATTCACATCCCGCACACTTGCTGGAAGAAATGTACCTGAACATTGTAAAAAGCTTTTGCTCTTGAACTGAATAGCCTACAATGGAAAACATGCTGCTGCTTATTACAAGCCTGGACTTGACAGCTGTCTTTGTTTAAATGCATTTTTTATATTTGTGTCAAAGTGTAACATAATGTTAAATTGGTTGACTTTTTCTAATTCCAAGGATGTTGGTAAGGAAGAGGAGAGAGACTCAGAAGCTGTGAGTTTTACTGCCAGCTCTGCCACACTTTTTCTTTGTGATTTTGGCACATCCCTTCAGAAAAAAACCTCTTTTCCTTTTCTCTCTAAAAAGGAGATACTAATATTTACCAGCTGTTCAGCAGTGTTGGTGTGATTAATTCATTAACCTTTGTACAGCCCTTTATGAACCTTTGGTGTTCTGTATACATGTGGAGCACAATGTGAGACCTCAACGGACTGTTAAAATTCCTTTGGTACTATTTAGGGATGGAGACCTGTCTCACTGAGAATGAATAACAGGTAAATCCTCCTGACCATCCTGAACCTGCTCTCATGAACATTTTGGGATGATTACCTGAAATAGACACTGATGTGACTTAACAGAAGAGTACTGACTGAATGTTAAACTTTGCTAACAAGTGTTTCTTTCCATCATTAATACAGGTGAATTAAAGGAAATCAAACAGGACATCTCCAGTCTTCGCTACGAACTGTTGGAGGATAAGTCCCAAGCAACAGAAGAGTTGGCAATTTTAATACATAAACTCAGTGAGAAACTAAATCCTAATATGCTGAGGTGTGAATGATTCAACAAAGGAACCGTGGCTTCGACTACAGCACAACTATTTATTGGCAATAATATTTCAGTATCTTATACTTGAAAAAAAATGTATTGTAGATTTTTAGCACTAAATAACTTTATGTACAGCTTCTCTGGAATTTAGTCTTAGGAACTTTTATTAACTCACCACAAAAAGATTGCTCTCTTCATTTTAATTGTCTAAAACCAAGAACAATCATAACTCTTTTTTTCGCATTTACGCATTAAAAAGGTATAATGGTATTGATTGCTGATATTTTAACAGGTTTATGACTACATATGGAGAATTCTTTGCACTAAATTTGCAAGACAAACAATTAACAGATACAGCGTAATACTCTGTTCCTTGCCGTGTCCAGGTACAAAATAGGATTTTTCATACTACAATAAACCAACTAGAGATGAGTGGAGGATTACGTGAAATCTTTGTTCTTTATTAGTGGTGCTAGTAACGCGTGTAAGCCCAGAACTCATGGTTATGACCACAAGGAGTTGCTGAGATCCAGGTAAGTGTGAATCTAATGGCAGCAGCACTGTTTAACATGTCTGTGTATACACGTACCCGCACCGACCCTTTCTTAATTCAGGGTGTTTACTCTGGGAAAAGTAAGGATTTTTTATTTTTAACTCAGACTCCGTGCAGGGCTGGTATTTTTGGCTTCGTTGTTAAATTCCTCCTGTATGGCTGCGTCCCGGTGGTTCGGCACCGAGCCCGGGATACCCTTCAGGGACGTTCCCGGCGGAGCCGCCGCTGCCGCTCCGGGGCGCTCCCGGCNCGCCCGGGACCGAGGGGCGGCCGCGCGGCGGGGCCTGCGAGCGGCCCGAGGCGCGTCCCCGTGCTGCGGGCCCCGCTCAGGAGCGTCTCTTCCACAGGTGGGAGTCACGGCGCAGAAGACGATGAGGCTGCTGCCCGCCTCCGGGAAGAAGGCCACGCAGAAGGTACCGCCTGGTGCCGCGGGCTCCCGCGCAAGGCTTCGCTGCCTCTCCTGTCCTATGCCTCAGCCTATCGTTAATCATCTCCAGAGTTTCCTTAGATATAGGACGTCGTAGGGACAGACTGTGCAAGCCTATTTTGGGGATTTGGAAAACCTTTTTTGGAAAAAAAATAGAAAAAATAAATCTGAATTTGTGATTGGAAAGCTTTCAGAGCCAGGAAGGAATTTTTGTAGTTTACAGCATTGCTGAAACCACAAGGGAGTTCTTCCATATTTCTCTGTTTTGGTTTTACTAACACTTTAAGGCTAGAGGAAATGGCCTGAAGCTGAAACGGGAGAATTAGACTAGATATTAGAAAAAATATTTTACTGTTAGGATGGTCAAGCATTGGAATAGGCTGCCCAGGGTCGTGGTGGAGTCACCATCCCGGGAAGTGTTTAAGAGGTGTCTGGATGTGGTGCTGGGTGATGTGGTTTAGCGGTTACGGTGATAATGACAAAGTGATGGTTGGACTTGATGCTCTCAAAGGTCTCTTACAACCTTGATGATTCTATGAATTATTTCTTTTTAAGTTTTTCCTAATATAAGTTCAAATTAAGGAAGCCTAGTTAGGAAAACTTAATATAAATAACAATGCATTTTTTTTTTCCTTCAATAATAAAGCCTCAGTATGAAAATACAACTCTTTCCAAATACTCCTTCACCTCATGGTTGCCAGTGTTCACAAGTAGAAGCAGGAAAACGATTGTAAATGCCTTTGCTTGAACTGCTGTTCAATGTCCTGTCTATAGCACTTTATACAGATTTCTGAAGTATACTCCCANTCCCGGGGGGGGCCGCCGCTGCCGCTCCGGGGCGCTCCCGGCTCTGCCCGCCCCTCGCTCCGCCCCCTGCGCCTTCCGACCAATCGCAGCGCCCGCTCGCCCGCGGTCCCGCCCCTCGGCCGCCCGTCCAGCCAATGGGAGGCCGGCTCCGCGCGGAGGTTGCCGCGGTGACGGGCGGCGGGCGCGCCGCGCCCGCGG